>OVAN01006795.1:1795-20665 GCA_900406275.1 Anastatica hierochuntica | reverse complement strand
AACACATTTAATCCTTAACATATTTGACCCCACCTAATGATTCTTACATATTTAAAGTATTTTTATTAATTGATAACAATAAAAAACTAAATTTTAAAAACATTGGTTGATGATTATTAAATTGAATGAATATTATGGTTTTGAATGGTAAGCATGGAAATGGTAAAGAATATTTAATTCCTTTTCACTCTTTAGAACTTACACCATTTATAAATAACATTTATTCCGCACAATTCATTTTCATTTTTTTGGTAGAAAATTTAAAACAATGATATTTTCTAGTAAATTTGAGAGGGAACAAAAAGGAATAAACATTTTTCTTTGTTCATATTATTTTATCATTGATCATTTTTTCCTTTTCATTTCTATTGTTCTTCGTATAGTCACCCGTTAGAACTCATATATTGATAGTTTTGTAAAATCGTTTAGTTAAATAAATAATATTTTTATTATTAAACGTTTATTGTATTTTTAATTCGTATAAAAAGTTTAGAAAATATAATTTTTCACAACATATGGAATAGACATTCATGTTTGTGTATCATGGTCTCTCCCCATTATTTGCTTTTTATTTTGCTAGAAAACCAAAAGAGTAAATTTTATATAATTCGATGGACTAAATATCATCTACTGATTACGATCTTAATTGGTATGCATCATGCTTGCTTTCTTTTGAGAGTGACACCAATCTTTTTCTTTCTACTCCAATCAAAAATATATAATAACATAACCATTTGTTTTTTTTTGATTCGGTGACATCAATTCTCGAAACAAAAATATTTTCTTACATAGAAATATTGATTTGATATGCATTTATAACTCTTATTTTCTAGAAAAATCCAAACCTATTGCACAAATAAAACTAAATTGTATAGTTTTATGTATCGCATTTGATATCTTCGTATTCGAGAATCAACAAATTTAATTCCACATTATTCACAAAATTTTGAATCTTCTTTTTCATCTATGATCATTCGATAAATGTAAACTAAGACCCAAGGCGGTAGGTAACATATGTGTTATGCAATATAAATCTTTCGATTTTTTATTTTACTATGTTCAACTCTTTGTATACAACTATTAATATCTACGATTGAAAATGTTATCTTATGTAATAGTTTATTATTATGAGGAATGAAATATCTAAAGGTGTATTTGATCTTTGGTCAAATGTATTTTAATTGTCCTCTCCTAAATTCATGATCACGACTTGTTACATTATAATATAATATATAAAATCAATTATTTTATATAGTAATGACCATATTGAAGACGATAAAAACATATAACACTTTGATAATAACTTATTTAGTTGTTTTGTATATTATATACTACAAAAAAAATATTGTATCAAAAAAAAAATACTACAAAAAATATTTCATAAAATGGGTCCAAAAACGTTGACAGCAACATTGACTAGGGCTAGTGAAGAAATAACTTACGTAATTTAATGGGCCTGGCCCATTAAGAAAAATCTGGGCCTTTGTTATAATTTTATGAACTAGGCCCAATAATAAATGATTGTGTGCAAGTATTGGCCCAAGTAACAGTGTAACGTGTCTTGTCGTTGATAATTAAATATGAATTTAGATTTAATTAACTGTTAATAAGATCATCATTAATCAAAGACTAATAAAATTAAGCGTGAAAGACAAAAGCAATGTGGGTCCCTGTCTTGTCTGAACCCGCATTATTTGTACTTGCAAACTGTTTACTTTTGCATTTTGTTGTAATAATTTATCAGTTTTTGTTATTACAATTATTTTTTTTTACTAATCACTATAGTTGAAGTGTAGGTAAATTTGGTAGAAAACCATAGAAAAAAAATATTATTTAAGTTTTGAGACCTAAAAAAAGTTATTAATAAAAAAATTAGGATTGTTTTACTAAGTTATCTTCATCATTGGAAAAAATCAAAAAAAAAAGAAAAATTTAAAAGATAAAATTTCGTTGAAAAAAATAGAAAATTATTTAATAATTTTTTGTTGGTTATTTGTTATAGTTACTCTCGAATTTTTTTGCATCCATTGTAATATAATTTTCATAATGAAAATAAAATAAAATAATTAGAAATTTATGAAAGAGTAAGTAAAAATAAATTAAAAAGACATAACATGAGTGGTACGGAAGAGTGACAGTCAGAGAAACTCATGATGAACGGACACAGGCTCCCTTCCACAAAATCTAACGGCCAGATCTTTTTGCCTCCCATGCCTGTTCTTTTATTTTAATTTTTTTAACCTTCTCTTTTTAAACAATTATTTACTTTACAATTGAAGGTTTGATTACGAGTTAACATTACCTATTATTCTTTTTGTCCCATTTTAAAATTTTAAAAGATATTTTTAGTACCGTTTTATAATTTTTAAAAAACAATTAAGTAAATTTCTATTTATATTTTTTGTCAACATGTAAATTTCTATTTATTAAATCCAATAACAAGTAAAAATAATTTTGGCTAAATATGGTAATCTAATTATTTTATAGTTTATTATTAATATAATTATTCACTAATCACTAATGATATTTTGTTAAAAGAAAATTTGTTATTTTTTGGTTAAAATAAAAAAATATAAAATGGGACGGAGAGACTCTATTTACTAAGAATATTCCCACTAGTTAATTATATAAATCTTTGAAAAGTTGAAATTACAATTTTATTCCCAATTTTTTTGTTAATAAAAAAAATAGCCAATTATTTTTTTATTATTATTTTTTCACTCTCAAATATTTAAATAATATTTTTTATGGTTATTTAGCGAATTAGTCCTTTATTCACGGGAAAACTTATATTTACTCATCTAAAGTTTTTGCATTAGTTTATTTAATTAAGTGTAATTGCACTCTAATTAGTAAAACTAATATATATCCAAAAAAAGAAGAATAAAAGGTCCAAAAAAAGAATACAAAACGAAAAATAAACTTTTTCAATTTTTGGCGAATAACATATATTTATTGGGCCCCATTAAGTTGGGCCAATATAAGTAAAAAAAAAAAACAAAGGAGAGGAGGATAAGGAAATGCAATAATGAAAGTTTAAAGAAAATTAGAAAGGTGACATAATTTTAATTACATAATTAAATGATTCAAAAGAAAGATTAAGAAATTAATTAAAAGAAAATTAGAATTAAAAGTGGAAGTTAAATGTATCATTCATCACCCGGCAAACCGACTTGGTATGCCGCTTTCTTGTCCCCTCTCTTACTCCCTCTTTTAAATTACCATATTACCCTTCACGCACGAGGCTTTATTAGTATAATAGTCATTAAAATAATGAGGGTAAAATGGGAATTTAACCTCGACAACATATCAACGGCTTAAATCATTTTGGTTAAGATCCGACGTTCCTGATTTCTCGTCTTGATCAAATATCATCCGTAGGATCAGAATCCTTTTTTTTTTATTCATCTTGTTTCTGGGTAATAGATACTTGAGCTCTTCTTCATCATCTTCTTCTTCTTCTACATCTCGTGAAATTGGATTCTCTTCTCTTCAAAATCTCTGACTCTTTATCGGTGAACGTCGTCTTCTTCGTTTTGAATCTCCATTTTCATCAGTCTTCAGGTAACTAAACGATTCCTTCTCTCTTCTTCGATGTTTCAAAATCATGTAATCGAGCTTCGTTTTGTTTGCGAATGTGTGTTTAGTAGCTTCTAGATCTACTTTCTAGCGAGATTCTTCCTCGATTTCATACTAAGAGTTTATTTCTATGGCGAATTTGCGATTTCTCTTAGCTTAAACACACTGTTTAGTCTTTAGTAAGCGATGAGATCTGTGATTAGCTTGAAGGAGAACGTATCTGACTTTGTTGTTTCTTTAGATTCTTGTTGCGAGTGTTGAGTATCATCGATTCTTAGGTTTGTTTTTGAATTTTGATGTGGATGACATCTTTATGCTGTGTGAATTTAGTTCAAAAGAAACCTAACAATGTCTCCGGAAGAGGAGATACAGAGCAATGTCTCTGTAGCAAGTTCTTCTTCATCTATTAGCAAAGGAGGAGGAGGAGGAGGACTAAAGGAACATAACTACTTAGGTTTATCTGATTCTTCTTCTGTTGGAAGCTCGAATCTCTCGGGTCTTGTTGAAGATGATGATAAAGCCACTATTAGTCTTAAGGCCACTGAGCTAACACTTGGTCTTCCCGGTTCACAATCTCCCGCGAGAGAGACAGATCTCAACTTACTGAGCTCGGCAAAGCTCGATGAGAAGCCGTTCTTTCCTTTGCTTCCTTCGAAAGATGAGATATGTTCGTCATCGCATAAGAACATTACCTCAGGAAACAAAAGAGGCTTCTCTGACACGATGGAAGCTAAAAACTCAGTGTATACAGAGAAAAACTGGATGTTTCCTGAAGCGGTTGCTACCAAATCTGTAATGAAGAAGGAAGTGCCGCAAAACATACCGAAAGGACAGTTGAACACTACAAACAATAGCTCTAGTCCACCCGCAGCCAAGTAATAACCATATATATATAGTTTGATACGAAACTCTTTTCTCATCAGCTAATTTTCGGATTATACAATTTTACAGGGCACAAATTGTCGGTTGGCCTCCAGTGAGATCGTACAGGAAGAACACATTAGCAACCACTTGTAAGAACAGTGATGAAGTTGACGGTAAACCAGGTTCCGCAGCTCTCTTCGTGAAGGTCAGTATGGATGGTGCTCCTTACCTAAGGAAAGTTGACCTCAGGAGCTACACTAACTACGGAGAGCTTTCTTCCGCCTTGGAGAAAATGTTCACCACTTTCACTATCGGTTAGAAAAACTTTCATCTTTCTGTTGATTACTACAAGCGATGTGTTAAGAAGCATTCTTCGGCAGTTGAATCTGCAAAGTTTTATTTGATTATAGGTCAATGTGGATCTAATGGAACGACGGGGAAAGATATGTTTAGTGAGACAAAGCTTAAAGATCTTCTTAATGGAAAAGACTATGTGCTTACTTATGAAGATAAAGATGGAGATTGGATGCTTGTTGGAGATGTTCCATGGGAGTAAGTTTCGGTTCATACCGGTTTTTATTATTCTTCGAAAACTTATTAGAGATTGAATGTTACTAACTCATTGGTGTTATTATCTATAGGATGTTTGTTGATGTATGCAAGAAGTTGAAGATAATGAAAAGTTGTGATGCCATTGGATTAGGTAAGTTTTGTTTTCTTCTCTTGTGTGTGTAGATTAGTTCCTTTGTTAATGTTTGATTCAATTGTAATGTGCAGCTCCAAGAGCAGTGGAGAAATCGAAAATGAGAGTTTAAAAAAAAGACTAATTTATAAAAAGAATATATATATGTGAGATTGAGATTTATTATAATCTTCCCTTTGTTGGTGTTTTTAATTTAAAAAACATCATCTTAGTTTCTGAGATTATTATTGTTATTATTGTTAAGAAAAAGAAAAAGACTTATGTTTGTAAGGAAATGAAGAAGAATCGAAATGATTTTTGTTGTTGTTGTTGTTGTTGTCGTTTGTGTGTGGTTGACTTTTTTTTTATTGGGATATTTTGATGTAATGTCATTCTCTTTGTAATTTCTATTTTATTGATTTGTTTTGATTTTTTTCTCCAATCTGCAAAATAATTTATGTAAAAACCATTGTTTGATAATATTTTAGTTTGGGTTAAATTTGATTATGCTTTAGTCCAAAAAAATAACTTATAATTATTTTATGTTAAAGTTTATGTAATATGATTAAAATTATTCCAAATATGTAAATGATTAAAGTTGCAAAATATAAATAAATCTTTATCCCTACTTAAACCATTGTGGTGGGATAATAAAAAATTTGAGTGTATAAGCTTTTAACTAAAAATCTCCTATAAGATATTCCTAATAATATTAGGATAAATATGAAATTATATAGGATAAATATGAAATAAGTTTATGATAAATATCAAATATGTTTAGATAGATTTAGATTTAGTGTTATCTTTAATTCTTTATTCATAGTTTCTAAGATTTTTAAATTCTTTCGGAATTGATACGTTAGTTGTAAATACGTTTTTTTTTTATTGCAAATAATGTATTACATTTCAACAAAAAAAACTCTATATAAGGTAATAGCTATGCTTATAATCGTTGGAAGAGCTACTAATAATTTATAAATTTTCCAAAACTCTTCCTAAACTTATCATAGAATTTTCAACAAAAAAAACTTATCATAGAATTAAACAAAAACCTAAGTTTTTCTCTATAATGACTATCAAATATCGATAAAAGTTACATAGAATTAACTAATTGTATATAACTCTTAGTAAGCTAAATTGAGTTGATATGCCACAACGTAAGTAATCCATATACACCTCAAATAACCAAAGGCTACGAGACAAAGGTTTGTGCATGGAAACAAACAACTTTGGTTTCGTGATTTTGTAAGTTTTCAATTTGCCATGAAACTTTGTTTACCCTTTGCATGTATGCAGTATAAGCTCATCAAAATTACATCTTAAAATCAAGATATAATATTAATAAGTTTCAACCATTAAATACGTTAATAGTATTGAATTCTATCATTCCATACAAAAATAATTAAAAGATAAATAAACATATCGTTGTAATTGAATATACAATATTCTCATATCCTTCTCTTAATTATTTTCTGTTCCTAAAGATGCGAACATAGTGCGCCTTTGGCTTTGGCAATGGTGGTTTTGTTTTATCAATTATTGTCTTATAAAATTATTTTCATGATAATTCGTATATTGCTCATTTTAATAATTTTCCATTAGCGTTGACAAACAATATCATTTCCATTAAATTAAATCCCACCAAACTTATAGGTAATATTCAAGTATTCATTTTTTCAAAGATGCATTAATTAATCCAATACCAAAGCATAAACTCTTTCCAAATAATGGAATATTTCAATATTCTCATCTTCCTTAACTTATAAGAATATAAAAGTGTTATTTTATGAGTGATCAGCTTTCTCGACGAAGCTAAAAGAATTTGGAAGGTTGCGGAAGTTCTACACGAATTTCTCTCCCACATATGTTCCTCAGTTTTCAAACTATTTAGCGGATAAGTTAACTCACCTAGCCAGTGATTGTTTTATTCTGGTATACCTAATCACACTACCTCAAGTTTAAAGAAGAAAATGACCGTTCGTGTAAAAAAAAACATAAGGATGATGATCAATCAAGTGTTGATAAACTGGTAAAAACTTTTCAAATCAGTGAAGAAGTCACAGATTCCTACTGTATTGGAAAAAGTTGGCTCGCCAAAAACAAACGGTACATCGAAATATTAAAAGTACATAGATCTCGAACCTCTTGCGATAAAAAAGAAAGAAAAAGAATATACGGGTCGAGTTTACTTACATCAATCTTATCACTTCAATCGAAATAATGAATATATGTGTGATTCATGTAGCTTCACGTGAACTCAATACTAGGCACATAAACATAACAATTTGTCCTGAATCTCATTTAATACGTATTCTCCCTTCGATGCACTTATTTGGAATGGGACAGACTATATATTAGTACTATAAGTTGAAAAATTATATAGTTATATTCATTTATTTAATATTTTCAAAATTAAATATGGAAAATAGACTTTGGGAATGAGATATCAAATTTGTCTCTAAGATATAGGAACTGAATAATGCTTCTCAAAAACAATGGAACGTGGCATTACCTTTAACACTCATCTATGGTTGGTTACCTAAATTAACTCTTTTCACCAAATGAGAAACTCAAAAATGATTCACAAAATTTTTTCAGGTTTTAAAACCGAATAACTCAAATGAATTCGTAAAACCCTAGTTTATGGAGAGATATCGATATGTGGAAAGAGTTTAAAAGAATTGATTTGATTACCTATGTCATCAAAATGTATTTATCTTTACGGTTATTTTATGAGAGAATTTTAAAGTTAAACGTGTTCGTGCTACAGTAGTAACCAAATCAATTCTTTTAGGATGATTGTACATATAGCGCAATAGTATTAGTGGTATGTGAAAAGAGTTTTTTAAAAATCGATTTGGTTATCTATGTCATCAAAGTGTTTTATCTTTTCGATCACTTTCCGGAGAGAACTCTACAAGCTGCTTATGCTATAATAGTAACCAAATCACTTGCGTGCTTGTGCCAAGTAGTATTAGGATGAACGACATTTCAGAAAGTGATTTCATGCGAGTGAGGACAAAACACGAGGAAAGATCGTGGTGATGTGCAAAGACAATATATCAACTTTTTAAGGCCTTCCGGTATAATGCTCCCAAATGCCGAACATAATTAATGGATCTGCGAATCTAAAGAGAGAACATTGAGATTCACATCAAAGACGGATTGGGTTGTTACATAATCATTTCGGCACAAGTAGGTTCGAATCAAGAAAATGTTATCAAAGTTATAGTTTAATCCTAAAGAAAAGAAGCTTTTTCTTTTTCGTCACAAAAAGAAACAATTTATTAGATCTCACAAAAAGATTCTGAGTATAAAGAACTCGATGTACAAGCGAATCTGCTAAAATGTAAAAAAGAAGCTTATTGCGTTAAAATCATATCAAAGAAGTTTGATAGAAATGTATACACCATTATTGTGAGAATGAATGAATGTGTATGTCGATTTGAAAGACCTCAACAACCCACCGAATCGATAGTATCCATAGATTTCTTATCAGTTATCAATCATGGGAGGTCATGATCTATTTACATGTTGACAAAATCGTATTATCTTAATAATTGTTTAATTTTTAGTTTTCTCTATATATATATTTTTTAAAAATTATGTTTTTAAATGTTTGATTAGAATTTTGTCCGGACATACCAAAATATATGTGCAAAGAGAGTGTAGGACATTGAAAAGATCTCACAAATTAATTAGCATTACAAGTTTTTTCAAATGTTAAATCAATATAATTAAGCTAAATTAAGAGGATGATAATGATCTTTTTGTTTGGTGGATGATTGGTACTTCTATATGGTAATGACATGCACGTACGAAGTCATGTGCTGTCTCTACAATGGCAGCCACTAAATAACATACCACACAATCTGAAAAATGCGTATAACAATATTAATTCGCACCTCCTAACACATTTACAAATGTTTTGAGGAGTTTATCGATATTTTGATAACATGCGAAATGAGAAACATGTCAAATGAAACATTCACTTCGACTTCTAAATGAATATACATATACTGACCACAAAATCGGAAAAAAAAAAAGTTATAAAGAAGAATTGAACCTTCACTATCATAAAAGTTTATAGTCCTACAAATCTTAGAACTAATTTTGATAACAAATCATTATTCCTGATGAAACATATTAACTCACGATATACTAAATTTTCAAATCATCTATTTTAATGAAGTAAAAATTATAAGCATTTACCTCTATGATATGCTACAAAGAGTATTTTTTTCATCTAGTATATTTTTATTAACATAACCCAAACGGAAAAAGATAATACATTTAAGCCGACAAAATATATCAAGCATTCGGAAACCACAAACCATCGAGTTTATAGAAAACCTCTGGAACCAAACACCTCGAACCAAACTTTAAAACTTAAACTACACAAGTTGAGATACATTAACAAATTTAATGCTTATTATCACCCTACTAGTATTAATCCTAATCGTTTCATTCATTATTATGTAGCTCCCCTGCATAATTCCAAAATCTCCAACAATATATTTTGGAGTCTATGCTTTTGCATATTCTATAGAATCATCTCAATCACTTGATCAGCCAGTGTGGATCCAAAATGCTTTCAAATATCTAATAGCTATAATTCTTTCAAATAATAGAACTATCGTTATCAAACTCAAACAAAAATTACCATTTTGCCATAGCAAGAATTCAAAATTTTGATGGACCAGTCTAATCTTTATGTCATATCATCAGCTCTTGTCTTCATCCTATAATTATATTGTTTGGATCCGTCGAAATGTGGAAAATTTCAAATTATTTTTTCTCTAAGAAGATAATAATGCAAACTTTTATATATAAAACCCTAGTTCCATTCGGGTTTTCAAACTGATTCGGTTGGTGCTATTCGGATTTTGGATTATTCAGTTTCATAGGAAATTTTTTTTTTGGATTCAAGTTCGGTTTCAAATATTTCGGTTTGACTCGCCTTTCTGGATTTCATTTGAATCCGAGTAATTCTGTTTGAATTCCGTTCATTTTTCGGGTTTTTTTGCCCAATCTTAATCCTAACCCTAAGAAAATTAAATTCATCAAGTGTGCATTAACTATAGGATTATCCAAATAAATAACATAAATATCTATATTAATTAGACTTAAGTCTTTGAACACTCTTAATTACACTTAATAAAGTCAAAACTCAATCAAAGTAAAGTTCGAAAGATACTTTTAACTTTGACAGAATATACACTCAGACAAATAAATACTACTTCTGAACTCTCTGGTCCTCTATGACTTTAGTGCGATGATGTTTTCAATTTTTTTTCTCTGTAATTTTCATTTAAAACACTTCAAAATATTTGACTAATAAAAAATGTCTTAAATAAGCTTACCGATTCATGCTCAGACTCACATGCCACGTGAATCTCGTTTGACTTCTCTTTTTTTTTTCACGATCATTATTATTAGCATTTCGAAGAATCCAATAACTTCGAGAAAAAACTATACTATATGAATCCATATTTATATAGTTGTTACGTTTGAAATTATTATCATTGATCATGTCGTTAAGTTAAACTTTGATTTGGTTATCAAGAAAATGTTCAACCAATTAAATTAAGTTTTACTAAAGTTTAACTTCAATTTTAAGTTAAAAGTTCGATTTGATTTCACAATTATTAAAAATTGAAAGAAAGATTTTTTACATGCAAATGGAAACAAAATCTCCGCGACTTAAGTTATAATGAAATCTCATATGCATATGGTCGGTTACATCGTTGACTTTTAATTACTTTATCTTCCATCCCAATGAAACATATTGAAAAATGCATGTGAAAAATCAAAGATTATAGACTATAATGTAAAACAAAAATAAATTTGACCAAATTTTTAAAATGAATAAGACGTAACGAATCAGTGATTCAGTAGTGATTTTCTTCGAGGCATGAAAAAAATATATTATTTTTTACATGCAAATGGAAATAAAAGTCATTTCAAACGCATAAAGTCATAGTTTTTACCTTTTAATATTGCTAAAATTAACAATTATTAAAACAAATTTCCACTAAAGAAAATCTCTCTCTCTCTCTCTCGAGTCTCTATCTTTATTTAATTTCTCCATCTTCCTTATGATTCATCTTCAAAGTTCTTCTTCTTCTCTACTTCAAAGAAAATAAAGAAGAGAGAAAGATTCTTAATTTCTTAAAATTGAAATGGTGTTTGGTTGGAGAAAAGCTTTTTGTACTTCTGTTCCAAGTAATCAAGAGAAACCTCAACAATCATCATCATCATCTTCACACATTCCTCCTCCACTTCCCACTCCTAGATTCCGATCAAAGTTTGGTTTTTTCTCAAACCCATCAACTCCTCGTCTCCGTTCTCGCGGTGGAGGCGGCGGAATTGGATGTCGTTCCGCCGCCTCCACGGCGGTTACTAATCCATCTCTTCCAACTAGTCCAAAACTCCATTGCAAGACAACAAGTAATGCTACTCCAAGGACTAGTAATAGCTCAACTCCTAAGTTTTTCTCTAACCCTTCTTCTCCTAAATCTTCTTCTTCTTCTTCTTCCTCCCATGGCGGCGTCTCTCTCCTCCGTGCCACTCTTCTTCTCAACAAGGTTAAAAAACTAAACTTTGATCTAAAGCTCTGTTTTTTAATTGAGATACAGAGTAATACTAAAGCTCTGTTTTTTTTATGTGATGCAGAGTAATAGTAGCAGATGTGGGATTTGTTTACAGAGAGTAAACTCCGGCCAATTCAATTCGACGGCGGTTTTCACGGCGGAGTGTTCGCATTTGTTTCATCTCTCTTGCGCCGTTAAGTTACAAGACAAGCGTTGTCCTTTTTGCTCCGCCGCTTGGAGTCAGACTCCGAAGGCGGATCCGAATTCTTCGGCTGTGATTAATAACGCCGGACCTGACCCGAATCGTAGAACGGAGCTCCGGGAGATTAAGACCGGGAAGTCGTTAAGAGTTTACAACGACGATGAGCCGTTAGCTTATTCGCCGGTTTCTCTTGCTCAGATCAATACTATACCGGAATCCGACGAAAACGACGACGTGGAGGAAGATGATGGCGATGAGTTTCCCGGGTTTTTCGCGGATTCTGCGGTTGCGCCGCCGTTAATTGATCCGAGTCCTTCAATCTCCGGGAACTTGGAGGTGAAATTGCAGCCGGAAACCGCCGTGGTGGAGAGCGGGAAAAGGAGCGAGACCCATGTCGTCGTTATGAAATTGAAGGCGTCTCCGTCGCCGTCGGACGCGATTAAGTCGCGTAGGCCGTCGATAGATCTAGTGACGGTTCTCGATTTAAGCGGCGGCGGAGCGAATTTGCAGACGGTTAAGCAATTTATGCGATTAGTGATCTCTCTGCTTCGGGAAATGGATCGGTTATCAATCGTCGTGTTCTCGACGGGATCGAAACGGTTAATGCCGTTACGGCGGATGACGGCGAAGGGGCGGCGATCGACGCAGCGGATCATCGACGCACTCGTCGGAATTGAAACCAACGGTGGTGTTGGAATGAGCGTTAACGACGCGTTGAAAAAAGCGGTTAAAGTCGTTGAAGATCGGCGGGAAAAGAATCCAACGGCGAGCATCTTGGTTTTATCGGACGGTCAAGATCAACCGGAAGCGGTTTTAAAAGCTAAACTAAACTCCCCGCGCGTGCCGTTCGTGGTGTCCACCACGCGCTTCTCCCGCTCGGAGATCCCGATTCATTCTGTTTGGATCGCGTCTCCGGGCGCGCTGCATCACGCGCCGCTTATAAATGCATTCACGGAACGGATTGCCTCGTTGCTGAACGTGGCAATCCACGGCGTGAGGCTTGATCTCGGTTTGGTATCCGGTTCTCCGTTGACCGAGATTTCATCGGTTTATTCTTTAACCGGTCGAACCGAGATTTTCGGATCTGGTTTGACGGTTTTAGTAGGCGATCTTTTCGCGGAGGAGGAGAGAGAATTTCTCGTCGAGCTCAAAGTACCGACTTCGTCGAGCGGGGCCCACCATGTAATGTCCGTACGGTCTTCGATCGTTGACCCGACGACGCATCAGCCAATTTCGTGTCCCAAAGACAAACGCTTTTTGATCCCACGACCACATGCCGTGCGATTCATATCGCCAAGCATCGAACGGGTGAGAAATCTACACTCGGTGTGCCGTGCCGTAGCGGATTCGCGCAAGTTGATTATCGAGCGGGAAGATTTATCCGGAGCCTTTCAGCTACTAACGGTGGCTCGATCCGCTGCGTCGCATGCCGACGATAGCCTAAAGATCTTGGAAGCTGAGTTAACCGAACTAAACCGGTTTAAACCGAGAAACGGTATAGTGAACCAAACCGAAGAGAAAACCGAACAACTTACGCCGACATCGGCTTGGAGAGCCGCCGAGAAATTAGCTAAAGTGGCTATCATGAGGAAGCATTTAAATCGAGTCAGCGACATGCACGGCTTGGAAAACGCCAGATTTTAAGTTTTTTTTTTCATTTCAATGATTTTTGAAAATATGAGTATATAATAATTATATAAAGCATAACCAATAATTTAGTAAAATATTATAAAATTATTATAGAATTATGATTTTTTAGAGAAGTGGCATGATAGCGACAAGCAGTAGCCGACGGGTGTGGCCTTTTGTAATGTAGAGATTGGGACCCTTACATTGAGAATTAATTGATCTTTTAGCTTTTATCTTCTTCTTTTTTTTTTTATTTTAAAATTTCAAATTAATGAAATGAAAAAAAAAGTTGATAAAATAACAAATGAAGTTTGCTTTCTAATTTTATATATATCAAAAATAAAAAGGTAAGGTGTAATTGATTATTATAAAGTGTGTGCTTGTAACGCTGGATGTCAAACGTGAAAAAAGTAAATTTATACTTAGTTTATATTATCGTGCCGTTTAATGGATGCATTATCCTTTAGTACTTTGGATGCTTTTCATATGAATGATCATTGATTAGTCATGTAATCATCATTATGGTCTATTATTATAGAAACTTTTTAAAGTTTAGTAGGTTACCATCCCAATTAGTGTTCTAGGTGGTTCCATGATATATTGTCGAATAAGGAATTTGTTTATAACAAAGAAACTATCATAAGTTTTACATAGATACTTTGAGTGTTAATATATAAGTGTTACAAGAATCTTGTACTCTTTAGCTAGTTTTTTGAGTTTGAGTTAAACTCATATTTACTAATATAGTATGAGAGCACGTTTTGTCGCTAAAACTTAATAAGATATTTGATTGTAGGTGTATCTCGCGACTATATACGAAAAATTCAACGTTGTAGACATTGCCGGTCCAAAAATCCAAAAAAGCGCAAGAGACCCTATGCAAAAAAAAAGTTTGTTAAGAGAGCAAAAAAAAATATTTTGGTGCAAAATGTTGAAAACGGGCGTTGGACCCTAAGCCGTGGCTTAGGTGGCTTGTGCCACGGTCCGACCCTGGTTGTAGACGTGAAGTTCTGAGTGTGATCAGTGAGGTGTATCAAAAGTCTCACATCGAGATTTTGGAAGAGTAATAAACCAATACATAATGTTGTGGCAATCCTACTCTTGAGTTAGCTTTTGATTGTGAATTAATTATATTCACATTTACTAATAAAAACAAATTGATAACTAGTACATGACTAATATATTTAGTTAACTAATATGAATAGTTTATTTGGTTATTGGAGATAACTATAATTGATCACCAACGAAATGTTGTTCCAACGGTAAAAGCTCATTGAATTAAAAGGAAAGTTTTGGATTTGAGCTGCGTCGAGAGAGATTGACTCGCCAAAGACGAGTATTTTATCGATCCTATCCCGAGAAGATTAAGGGCATATTAGCATAATGATATTGTTAACTAATATGTTGCTATTAAATACTCCATGTATATATAATATTGGCAAACGATCATAATCATATATCTAGCTCAAGGTTGCAATTTTTTAAAAGACAATGATTTGGGCGTTATCGAATGGTTAAATGATTAACTAATGTCAAAGGTCCACTTCTCAACGTGATTCCAAAATGGTCAGTGGCCGATGAATCTCGAGTTAATGGTCAAAATACACTTAAAATATTATTATATCATTCATATGCAATTACATATTGCTTACGATTATGATTATTATAACTAGCATAACCATATTACATATTCATCGCATGTCACTGCGTGGGCCGATGCATGAAATGAAGTTATAAAATATCTACGGGCTCGAAACATAAAGACCCACAAATATGCTCGAGAAAACTACTTTACTCTCTACACACAAATGGTCAAATAGTCAAGACGGATTTGTGTGGTAAATACCATGCGAGTTCGAACCCTCTCAAAGGATTTATCGTTTGTCTTTGGACATACTAAACGGATATGAACCTTTGCTTTCGGTCCATTTGCGAACCCGAAGAAAGAGCGTACCCGTGGGCATACTCTCCCCAAAGAATTAGTTTCTCCCTCAAGGAATTAATCTGGATCAATTAAAATATGAAATTTATCCTTATGTATTTTAAAAAAACCAAACGGTCATAGAAAATATGGAAATAATATATTGGGAATCTTGTAATCACAGCGATAATGATGTATATGAAAATATTATTTTAATGTATAGTTGCATCTTTCATTGACATAGAATGATGGTCAAAGAGGTTTGGAACATTTGTTGTCTCCGTTTCTTTAGATAATACAGATTTTATATCGGTTACTCAACTTATTTAGGCTGTATATGAAGCTTTAAGAAATAAATTGATAAAAAATAGAAACGGTGCCATGTACCATGAAAGAAAGTTTAGAATACATTAATATATATGTAGAATGTGGTTAGAAATTTTTTAAAAAACTAAAGAGTATAAACTTCAATTTATAGAACATTTATCAAAAAACTCTATATTTTCGTAGAAATTAACCCACTGATTTTGAGAAAAATTCAAAAAATATGTCAATATTTTTTTTAATGTATAGTTGCATCGTTCACTTACATAGGATGATGGTCAAAGAGGTTTGGAACCTTTGTTTTCTCCGTTTAATTAGATAATAGAGATTTTATAGCATTTAGTCCACTTATTTAGGCCGTATATGAAATTTTAATAAATTAATTGTTAAAAAATAGATACGATGTCTTTGTACCATGAAATAAAGTTTAACATACATTAATATAAATGTATAATGTGGTTAGAAATTTTTAAACAACACTAAAGAGTATAAACTTCAGTATATAGAGCATTTACCAAAAAACTCTATATTTTCGTAGGGGTTAACCCACTGATTTTGAGAAAAATTAAAAAAATGACAATACTGTTTTAATGCCTAGTTGCATCGTTCACTTACATATGATGATGGTCACAGAGGTTTGGAACCTTTGTTGTCTCCGTTTATTTAGATAATAGAGATTTTATAGCATTTAGTCCACTTATTTAGGCCGTATATGAAGATTTAATAAATTAATTGTTGAAAAATAGATATGATGCCTTTGTACCATGAAAGAAAGTTTAGCATAGATTAATATAAATGTAGAATATGGTTAAAAATTTTTAAACAAAACTAAAGAGTATAAACTTCAGTATCTAGAACATTTACCAAAAAACTCTATATTTTCGTAGGAGTTAACCCACCGTTTTTGAAAAAAATTCAAAAAATTTGACAATCTTGTTTTAATGCATAGTTTCATCATTCATTGACATAAAATGATGGTCAAAGGGGTTTGGAACATTTGTTGTCTGTGTTTGTTTAAATAATAGAGATTTTCTACAGGTTAATCCACATATTTAGGCCGTATATGAAGTTTTAATAAATTAATTGATAAAAAATAGAAAGGATGTCCATGCATCATGAAAGAAATTTTAGAATACATTAATATAAATGTAGAATGTGGTTAGAAATTTTTAAAAATAATAAAGAGTATAAACTTGAGTATATAGAGCATTTACCAAAAAACTCTATACTTTCGTAGTGGTTAACCCACCTACTTTGAGAAAAAGGCAAAAAATAGTACAATCTTATTTTAATAAATAGTTGCATCATTCACTTACATAGAATTATGGTCAAAGAGCTTTGGAACCTTTGTTGTCTCTGTTTCTCTAGATAATAGAGATTTTATAGCAGTTAGTCAACTTATTTAGACCGTATAT
The DNA here is from genome assembly GCA_900406275.1 of Anastatica hierochuntica. Taxonomy (NCBI): domain Eukaryota; kingdom Viridiplantae; phylum Streptophyta; class Magnoliopsida; order Brassicales; family Brassicaceae; genus Anastatica; species Anastatica hierochuntica. The sequence goes on along the minus strand of OVAN01006795.1, from coordinate 3,456 downwards.
GAAGTTTTAATAAATTAGTTGTTAAAAAATGGAAACGATGCCCATGTACCATGAAAGAAAGTTTACAATACTTTAATATATGTATAGAATGTGGTTAGAAATTTTTAAACAACACTAAAGTGTATAAACTTCAGTATTTAGAGCATTTACCAAAAAACACTATATTTTCGTAGGGGTTAACCCACAGATTTTGAGAAAAAATTCAAAAAATATGACAATATTTTTTAATGTATAGTTGCATCTTACACTGGCATAGGATAATGGTCAAAGAGGTTTGGAACATTTGTTGTCTCTGTTTATTTAGATAATAGAGATTTCATATTGGTTACTCCACTCATTAAGCCGTATATGAAATTTTAAGAAATTAATAGATAAAAAAAGAAACGGTGTCCATGTACCATGAAAGAAAGTTTACAATACTTTAATATATACGTAGAATATGGTTAGAAATTTTTAAAAAACACTAAAGTGGACAAACTCCAGTTTATAGAGCTTTTACCAAAAAACTCTATATTTTCGTAAGGGTTAATATACTGATTTTGAGAAAAATTCAAAAAAATGAAAATCCTTTTTTAATGCATAGTTGCATCGTTCACTTACATACGATGATGATCAAAGAGGTTTGAAACCTTTGTTGTCTCCGTTTCTTTAGATAATAGAGATTTTTTAGCAGTTAGTCCACTTATTTAGGCCGTATATGAAATTTTAATATATTAATTGATAAAAAATAGGAACGATGCCCTTGTACCACGAAAGAAAGTTTATAATACATTAATAAATATGTAGAATGTGGTTAGCAATTTTTAAAAAACACTAAAGAGTATAAACTTCAGTTTATAGAGAATTTACCAAGAAACTCTATATTTTCATAGTTGTTACCCCACTGATTTTGAGAAAAAATCAAAAAAATGAAAATCTTGTTTTAATGCATAGTTGCATCGTTCACTTACATAAGATGATGGTTAAAGAGATTTGGAACCTTTGTTGTCTCCGTTTCTTTAGATAATAGAAATTTTATATCGGTTACTCCACTTATTTAGACCGTATATGAAGTTTTAAGAAATTAATTGATAAAAAATAGAAACGACGCCCATGCACAATGAAAGAAAGTTTAGAATACATAAATATATATGTAGATTGAAGTTAGAAATATTTAAAATACACTAAAGATTATACACTTCAGTTTATAGAGCATTTACAAAAAAACTATATTTTCGTAGGTGTTAATCCACTGATTTTGAGAAAAATTCAAAAAAAATAAAAATCTTGTTTTAATGCATAGTTGCATCGCTCACTTACATATGATGATAGTTAAAGAGATTTGGAACCTTTGTTGTCTCCGTTTCTTTAGATAATAGGGATTTTATATCGGTTACTCAACTTATTTAGGCTGTATATGAAGTTTTAAGAAATTAATTGATAAAAAGTAGAAACGATGCCCATGTACAATGAAAGAAAATTTAGAATCCATTAATTTATATGTAGAATGTGGTTCGGAATTTTTAAAAAACACTAAAGAGTATAAACTTTAGTTTATAGAGCATTTACCAAAAAACTCTATATTTTCGTAGGTGTTAACCCATTGATTTTGGGAAAAATTTAAAAAAAATGAAAATTTTTTTTTAATGCATAGTTGCATCGCTCACTTACATAGGATGATG
>OVAN01006794.1:0-20669 GCA_900406275.1 Anastatica hierochuntica | reverse complement strand
CTTTCAGGGATCCCTAGATAATTTCCCATCCCTCCCACCTTTGTAATACCTAATAGAGATTTCAAGCTCTCTTGATTTTGGATTGGGACGTTCTTACCAAACATCACCGATGACTTCTCAAAATTTATGACTTGGCCAGAAGCATTCCCATATTCCCTAAGGACCTCCAAAACAGCCTCACACTGTAAACTAAACTAAAACATTTATAAAAGTTTTAGTTTTAATTTTTATTACTTATTTTTATTAGTTTTGAATCAATTTTTATTTTTAACTAAAACATTTATTTTGATTTAAGAAAAATTAATTTAAATTTTATAAAATTTACTTTTTTAATTTTTAGTTTTTATTTTTAAATTTCATTATTTAAATTTCTAAAGAATAATTATTAAAATTTTCATTATATTGTACAATGTTTTTGTTTTAATTTTTATTTTTGTTTTTATTAATTAGAATTTTTTTAATATTAATGTTTTATTTTTAATTTAAAATTTTGTATGTTTTTTATTTTTAATATTTTATTAGAAAAATTTTGTATGTTCACTTATAGAATCTTTATTTTAAATTTATTTTTATAAATTTTAATTATATAGTTTTTTCTTTTCTTATGAATTTTTAGTGTTTAATTTATAATTTCTTATTTTTCGCTTCAGGTTTTTAAATTTTCGTTTTTTATTAAAAATATTTTAGTTTTTTTTTTTCCGTTTTTTTTTCTATTAGTGTGAAAAATAAAGTATGAAGGATTTAATGGTGAATTGTCAAAAGATTAGAGTTAATTTAGTAAAGAGTTGTTATTCTAGTAATTTTTAAGTTTTTAGAGTTATTGTAAGTAATTTATACATTTTTTTACGATTGTATACTTTACTCCACTTTTTATTTTGGAGTTCTCATATGCTTCTAACATTAATTGAACCAAGCGCGTTCAAAAACTAATCTTAATAAATAAATTTATGAGTTATTTGTCCACTAATTTTGGACTAATTTTCTCCGAGATATGGAAACACTTTTCATATGAGAGATATAAAAGAGTTGTAACTATTGAGGCCTTGAAAGCATTTCAATATGCCCACAAGGCATCATCTAATTTGGTTTCCCACTCTTTAGCATCTTTTCAACCGTCTTTTTAAGATGATTTTGATTCTTCAATTGACCCTAAGTTTGAGGGTGATACGGTGTGATAATTTTGTGTATCATTCCATATTTTTTGAGATGATTGTCTAAAGCTTTGAACTGATATTTGTGTATTTTGTATCATTTTTAGTATTAGTTTTGCATGGTTTTCAATCTTTTTAGCGCATTTAGAAGTTATAGTATTAGTTTTAGTCTCATTTAGTTTAGATTGATCATCTTGGAGTCTTAGGCTATATTTAGTGTTTTGCATTGCATTTCTTTAAAATTTTTAGGTAATTTGGAGCTCAATGGATGAATTTAATGATGCAAAATGCATGGAGCTTAAAGAATCATGAAGAAAATATTCTTAGATGCAAATGAGTAGATGTTAGATGGAGAACATGCCAAAATGTCTTAAATATTGGATCAGATGGATGCCTTCCCGTGATTTTATTGAGCTAAAAATTTGACACAAGATAGTAAATTGAGTTAGCTTTGTTTTGGCGGTGGTTTTAGTTCATTCCGAGCTACGGTTCAAAAGTTATAAGTGAAATGCCGAAGACATGTGTGATGTCTGAAACCCGCGGCCCATACCTGCAGACCGCCAGCCTGTCCTACCGAAGGCATTTGTTGGCTTATAGGACTTATGCTTAATGATCATTAGGCTCTTAATTATCATCGGGAGATTTGTATGATTAAGTGATTAGTGAATGTATTAGTCTCATGGGAATGAGTTAGTTGACTTTGATTGGTTCTTGCCGTTTGAATGGTTCTTATTGCATGACTGAGCATCATTGATTAGCACTTGATCTCATTGTTTCAATTATCTAACCTATGATCCACATCGCTTTATCATCATTTGCAAACTTCATCTTTTGTCTTGTTTCTTTCTTTGTTTGGTTCTTGTTTCTTGATTTTCGTATTGCTTAAGTAGTTATTAGATCAAAAACAACCCCAATTTTTTGATTTAGCTTAACATAGAATCTATATAGCTTAATGTGTTAGTGCTTGCTCCTTGTGGATCGATCCCGATGCTATTTACAAAAGACCATCGTGCTCTTGCAAACAGTCTGGGTTTAATCTCGGTAGAAAAAAAAATCTCTCATCATGTACACAGAGTTACTTTTTCCATTACTATTTTTTGCGACTGATCTTGAAGAGCTTGGGCATTTTCATTTCTGGACTAACACGGAATTAAATCCATTTGGACATATGGGAAACTACGAAAAGATGTAATATTCTCGTGAGATAACGTGAATGACACAATAAAATATATTCTACACACATCGAAGATCTTAGTTTCTAGTATCAAATTTTATGACACCTGATTTCTCTTGCTTAATATTTTCTTTTCTCTGGCAAACAACACAACTAAATATAAACTTTGAGTGTCTTTAAACAATATTGGCCTAGAAAGCCACATGAAGAACCTTTGAGCCGTCTTAAATATAGCTAGATACACTTCATAGCTTGATGTGTGACACTGGAAAAATACCTCAAGGACTTTTACTTTCCAAATACATTCCAAAAAATGACTATCATTTTATTTTGTATAGAAGAAGTATCGTATTTCTTTGGTAAAAATTTTCTTTTGATATCTTTGGAAGTTTGACATTTCCTTCGTGCAAGTGAAGAAGTTCATATACAAGAAAACATAAGTTTTACAAGGGAAGGATTCCTCACAAATATGTCACATATGGTGTTTGACTACGGATTTGCAACGAACATCATTCCCTTGTAAATTGAGAGTTGGAAATGGTCTGGCTTTGCAAGTGCCTCGCAAAATTTGCGAGGCAACATATCCCTCGTAAAATTCTCGCATTTATGACGTTGCACATGCCTCGCAAATTTGAGAGGGATTTGCTATGATTCCAAGATGTAGCAAATCTTCGCAAATTCATAGCAAAAGTGCGACCGATTTGGGATGAATTTGCAAAGGAAAAATGAAAAAAAATAGCTAGAGATTTACAAGGGAGACTCGTAAATCCTTAAAAAATGTTTGTTAGAAATTTACGAGTGCTCCTTGCAAATCCGTAACACAATATTTCTTTTAATATTTTTAATTAATTTCATATTTTCATTTATTAATTAGTATCTAATTATAAAATAACTATTTAATAGACGAAATTGATATAAAAATAAAACTAATGGTTTTTAAACATAAATATTACAATAAAAACTATATCATTACATACGAATTTAAAAATAAATTATAAAATCTTGGCGAAGATTAAGAAGTGTTCATCAGATCGGTCTTCTCTTCACCATGGTTGAATTGCTCGCCTTGGTTTTCAGCTGGAACGCACTGCTCATTTTCTTGTAACATGATGTGGAAAACCAGATCCTTATCCACAGTGTAGAAGAAGTATGCCTCATGAGCGCTAACCTTTTGTATGAAGAAAGTCAGCTCGCTACCAACTTGTTGGATTTGTGCTTTTTTTGGTCAATTCATTCTCGAGAATGGTCGGATCGGCGAGCGGAATCTGAGAATCGTAAGCAGTGCAAGAAGCCTATGCTGAGGGTCAATGCCAAAAATCCTCCCTTTTTTACGAGGAGCGGCCTATAACAATTTTAAAAATAAACTATATTAGTAACTACATAATTAATATATAATAAATATTTAATTATTGAAAATTGGTAAATTATTATTATTATTATTTTACTAACCTCGACGAATATTTTGTTCTTCGCAGACTGAGATAGGCCTCCAGATTGGACTAAGCTATCGGAATTGTCGTTATGGGATTGCTGGATCAACTCTTGAATCTTCAAAGTTACCTCATGGTTTAACTTCTCAGACTTCTCATCGATAAAAGTCTCGTCCTTTCTCATCTTCGTTGCTTCTAGAACTGCTACAAGATCAACGACATCCGAGTCGGTATCCTCAGGCTGTCAAAATAGTAAATAAAAAATTTAAATGAATACTTATTTATTTAAAGTATAAACAAATTATTAACTATTTAAAGTACAACTTATAATCTTGCGACCCTTTTCTTTGAAAGCGTCTTGTCCCCCTCAATGTGTCCCTGCTGGAGACGCTGCCCTCGCATTCTTACTGTTAGAGCTCCTCTTTTCAGCACCGGAATCGAACCCAATACCCGTCAATCCTGTCCACACATCCGAATCCATCCATTTCTATTTGGCTTCATCACCATGGATCTTCCACTTTTCCTTCTACCATCAGATTTGATCGGTTATTCGTGTTTTATACTTTGTCTTGAACTCTATGCGCACTCGATTGTCGATCGATCTATCCCAATAGTAAGTTTCCTCGAAAAAAAATAATCAACTTAAAATTTTAATTGAATATGAATTACTAATTAAATCTAAAACTACGAAATTACCGCATATTTCTCGAACCAACAAAGGGTGACCAATGTTGGAGTTTGCGACCAGTTTGCATGCAGTTCTTTGAAAATCTCGCTCAAAAATAGACCGCATTGGCTTTGCAACTTTGCCATCATTATCAAACTTAGAAAAGATATACATAAAAAATTAATAATTTAAAAATAAAAGTTTAAAATGTATTAAAGATAATCAATTTTTTACCGAAAAGTGTCTGGGTCGATGTGGATGAAGAAGGGGAAACACCGCTTGGCCCTGGCTACGAAGGACATCCTCTAGGGAATTTTTCCCTACGCCATTTAGAGACACTGACACCGGATGAACAGAAGCCGCTGGCGGGAATGAGGTAGAAGGTTGTGTGTTCGGCACTAGATCCGACGATGTGACCAAACTGTCATGAGTAGTCGAGGCTAGCGCGATCGATTTTGGGCCCAAAAAAATATCGTGTAATTTTTCCCATCAAACGACATCTAAAAATTTTAAATTACCACGTGTCAGTAATATAACAATAATATAAAACAATCCTAAAAACCATTCTAAGGTTCTAAAAATCCTATATTCCAATTCTAAATCATCTAAATATTGCAAATGATATAATAAACTATAATTATAAAGTAGAACTAAATCTTACTCAAAAAGGTAAAAAAATTTACCTTCTTTTCGCGTAGAGAGAGAGAGAGATTATAGCGAGAGAAAAAGAATAGCAAATGAGAAGGAGAAGGTGGTAGCATATGTATAGGGTTTTTGTGCCCTACCTAAGCCTTAGCGGGTCCCTCGCAAATTGGGAATCACCAAACCAACCAATACACATTTGCAATTATTTGTTGTAATAAACTTAGATTTTGCAAGGGATTTGCGAGGATTCCATCGCAAATCCCTCACAAAATTTCCAAAACCTATCGGAGTTGATACTGATCCAAGTCTTTCACTTTACAATATGGGTTCATCAGTAGTTCCGATTATACGACCTCTTGGATTCACGTGGATTACAAACAACCACATGTCCCTTCTTTGTCTTACTCGTGGGTATGGAATAAATGTCACATGCTCCGCCTAGAATGCAAGAGAGAAAGGTTCGAATTTATTATACCTTCTATTTTCGTTGACATCAAGAACGCCCAGATTGTTTACTCAAACTCCGCTTCCGATTGTCGGGTTATACTAATCACACTTAAAAAGTATGCATCGCAAATTCACAAGTCATGGATAAGTAACTTCTAGAATCTCTTTTAGGGTATCGTAGAACTCGATTTAGCCTCGTACACAAATCTCATAATTTATTTTTGCCCTCCGGATGCCAGGCTTATACAAATGGAGGCAATACCCGCGAGTGAAGTACATCGGTGCTGTGACAATCTTTGACATTGATTCGTGAACGAGTTCATGAAACCAAAGTGAAAAGAGTTTATTTCGACATCCATTGGTGACCTAAAGTAAGCATAAATATATTATTGTTAGGAAAAAATATTTAAATTACCAAATTATACATATACATTAGTCCAACTACTTACATAGTATTTTAACCAATTTGCGAAATCTTGCTCTTTGACTTTTTTTTTATATTCCTTATCTGATAAATTCAGACAAGCATCTCATATTTGTATATTGTACAATCTGTAATATATATTGAATTAATAAATTAATAAACCAAATATGTATATATATATATATATATATATTAATTACCTCTCGAGCGGTTGAACAAAATCGCAATTGCGTAAGATTTAAGAGTGAACAGTGTGACAATCGTCATGATCCTTCAACCATACATCCTTCAATTTTTCCACAAACCTTCCTATTTGTGAAAAGATATCATGTGCATCAGAACATTGAATGTATGTGCCATGCCTCATCGATATATCGTCTAGGTGTGGTTTTTTTTGTTCGTACGATTGGACCAAAATAATATTGATTGAATTGAAATGTTTCCTCAGTTAGGCTGCTTGCAACAATCGATCCCTCAACTCTTGTGAGATTTTTTGCTTTTCCTTTCAAGTATTTCATGAACCGCTCAAATGGGTACATCCACTTGAATTGCACTGGTCCAACAAGAAGGGCCTCTTACGATAGATGCACTGGAAGATGCTCCATCACATCAAAGAAGGAAGGAAAATGGATTTCTTCCAAGTTACAAAGAAATAATGGAATATTACTCTACATTTGCTTTAACCGATCTTCTGTCAATGTCCTAGCGCATATATCTCTATAAAAATACACCATTTCCTACAAAAATATAATTAGGTTATTGGTTAAAACATTCGTGCATGTGTGTGTGTGTATATATATATATATAGTTACACACAATTGCTTCATGTAAATTTTGTTGGTAATAGTATCAAAAGTGCAAATGGTTGCAGCCGCTACATAAACACATGAGAATCATGGCTTTTCATACGTGCTTTACTCACCTATAAAAGTTTGAAACATATCCATCTGGAAACTTCAATGAAGATGTAACTCATTCAAACAACACTCTTTTTTCTTCCGGAGACAATCAAAAGTTGGGAATTTTTAATTTCTCGTCTCTGGTAGAATGAAGCTCGCTCCTATTTCAAATTTTGGCAATATCACGCGTAGACTTAAAATTTTCTTTCGTCCTACCCAGCACATCTAGAAGTGTATGCATGATATTGTCAATAAAGGTTTTCTCGATGTGCATCACATCAAGATTGTGTCGCACCAGCTGATCTTCTTAGTAAGGGAGCTCTCGAGAAATGCATTTTTGTGCCAATTATGATTCTAGTATATTCATTAGGCATGTTTGCTCTAGTGTGCCAATTACCCCCACACTACATTGTTTTCTGAGCACCACAATAATCAATTTGCCCGAGCAAAGTGCAACCATTCAAATATGAAAGGGGAGGAATGTGGACAACTTTGTTCTTCGTGAACAACTTCTTGTTCTTTCTATAAGTATGACTCACTGGAAGAAATCGACAATGACAATCAAACTAAATGGTTTATGTCCATATTTTAGTTGAAAAGCATCGTATCGGTGTGCACAATATGGACATGATAACCTTTCATGAGTAGTCTACCCATATAACATTATGTATGCCGTAAAGTCACTAATGGTCCACATTAGTACTGCCATCATAAGTTACGTTGTTGTGCTCTTCTCTGATTCGAAAGAGCTGCTTGACTCACTTATGTTTTTTTGGTTCTTATTGAAATCTCTACCTTCCTTCTAGCGCCAAACTGTTTAGGGGTTTTTTGAGTGATTCTTTAAGGGAGAGAGAACAAGAAGAAAGATGTAAAACGATTTCTTTTATTAGTGTCTAAGATAATCAATTACAATGAGTGTATTTTGAGTAATGGGGATCAGATCCCGGAATTAGGGTTCTTCCCTTCGTATTTATAGGATTCAAAGATGAATATTTTGATATCTTTTATGGATAACTTCTAGCTTCGAGCCTATATATACAATAGGAAATATTTCCATATATATACAAGACAATTGTCCTTATCTCTAAGATTCAAATCATATATAGGAGAATATTTGCTCAGCCTTGGTTCATGGCCTTGGCGTGGCTACGTTCCCTTGGTTAAGGCCCTGGTAAACACATTCAACTAAAGAGGTTATTTATGAGCCCCGATCTAGCTAAGACTAGGCTGTAAGGGAATAAAGTTACGCCAAAAATTATAAGTTTACTTATTAAAAATTTTTTAAAAAAATAGTTCACGTATTTTGGCAAATTGATTTTTTGAAAACATAAAGGCAGAATACAAGATTATCGTAAATGAATTATTATTTTTTAAAATATAAAAGTTTCTAAAGAAAGGTAAATAATAATTTGTTTTACAAAAAAAATAAAAAATGGAAAATTATTAACCTAAAAAATTAAATCAAATTTAATTTATTTTAGATTTTAACATTTTATTTCCTAAATATTTTATTTATTCCTTTTCAATGTTGTTGGGGATAATTTTATTCCCTTACAGCCCCTTGGTTGAATGTGCTTACCAAGGCCTTAACCATGGGCATGTAGCCACACCAAGGCCATGAGCCAAGACTGAGCGAATGTTCCTCGCTCTATGGTTTGAATCATAGAGATAAGAACAATTTCCTTATAGATTTAAGGAAATATTCTCTATTGTATAGATAGACTTGAAACTAGAATTTATCTACAAAAAATATGGAAATACTCTTATTCGAATACTATAAATACAAAGGGAAGAACCCTAATTCATGTATCCGATTTTGACTACCCTTATAACACTCATTGTAATTGATTTCTTTAAACATCAATAAATGATCTTTTGCATACTTTTGTTCTTGTTCTCTCTCCAATAAAGAAACACTCAAAGAAAACCCTAAACAGTTTGGCGCTAGAAGGAGGGGATAGATGTCAATAAGAACAAAAGAATACATGAGTCAGTCGAGCGATTATTCCGAACTAGAGAAGAGCATGAAACATAAATCCACGTCAAAAGATGCAGTCACAGAGAAATCCAAAGAAATTGTACCCAAGGAAAAAACGGACGATGCAGCACTTGCGGAGAAACTCCAACAATACGAGGCGATTGCGGCAAAGCTACGGGAGAATGAAGCCCGATTGAAAGAGCTAGAGGAAGAAAAAATTATTCTCAGAGCCTTGACAACATAAAATGACACTCAAACATCGAACTTCGATGACGGTGCCGAGAGACGTGTCAAGTTCAAGAGGAGGGTCCCATCGATACAACTACATGACGAAACACCAAAAAATGTCCCTAGGGAGGTACAAGTGCATCAAACTCTTAACTCATGGCTTACCCAAACCCCTGACTCTTACCAGCGGAACAACCCTATTAGACCTCATGAAGGAAACGCTAGTAAGGCCCTAGGTTTAGAAACTCTGCTAACAGGAAGACTAAAATACAAGAACATGATCAAACGCCTGCCAGGGGTAGCCCCACTGATTATCAAGAGCACCCCCAATTCCTACACGGACACAACCTTTGCCGACGCCATCGCCCTCAGAGAAATCCCTAGGAGATTTGCTTGGCCATCCATGCCGTTTTACGATGGGACTTCATATCCTAACATACATATCTTGATATACCGCCAACGGATGCTCACTACGTCCATAACTTATGAGCACATAGAAGTGTGCATGTGAAACTAGCTAATGGCTCCATCGACTCCTTCGTGATGCTAACGGATCGCTTCATCAAGAAATTCGCTAGGAGCCGCACCCTAAAGTGAACCTCTGATGACTTCTACCGCATAAAGAAACGTGAAGACGCAAGCCTTAAAGAATACATCCATCGCTTCAAAAAATAGAAGGTGTCAGTTCCCAAATGGGTAATCTCCACTGCTTTCTCTGCCTTCAGGCAAAGATTACTGAACAATGGCGATCCCTTCAAAGAACTCACCAAGTATCCCTACCACACCATGGAGGATGTCCTCTCCAGGAGATGGGCCAAGATCAAGTGGGAGGAGGATCCTGGTCATCGAGCCCAAATGGCCCCAAAGACTAGCCCAAAAGTTCATAAGAAAGAGAATACCCTTGACAAACAGATGAGTTGGCCCCAAGGTCAACCACGTGCTGGAGGAAACACCAAGGGTTCCACTAACCCTTGGATAAAGACCGCGACCATGGTCGATGAGAGCGAACTTATAGCATCGCCCAAGCCAATCGAGGACATTCTGAATACGGTACCAGTGGACGTCATCAGAGAGCTAAGGCACTTCACAGATGGTGTAACATGGCCACCAATGCCACGGACGTCCGCCTATACCAAGACTAGTAGTTTTGAGTGGTGCAATTTCCATTGAGACTATGGTCACTCTACGAAAAATTGTTCTCTACTAAGGCAGGAGGTAAGGGACCTCCTGAATAAGGGTCTTCTTAAAGAATTCCTTGCTAGGAGAAGCGCCAAAGTTGTCCAATAGCGTTAGTCTTAGCACTAAGGAGGATTCGTAGGCACTGTGCATCGGGCGAAGACAGGGAAACCCTTCGCCACAAGGAATCCTCTGCGTCTCGAGAAAGGCCAAAAGCGAAGCACCGCCCATGGCCCGACTAAGTTTCACTCCCCACGAAGTTGGCGGGGGACAACCTACCCATCATGACGCCTTAGTAGTGTCCTTAACCATGGCCCATTACGCCGTTAGATGGATTCTGATCGATAATAGAAGTTCGGTCAACATCCTTTTCGCAAGAACCATGGCAAAACTAGGGATTCCGAAGTCAAGTCTCATACGGAGAACTAGCATTCTAATTAGGTTCAGTGGAGAGACGACCCCAACCAAGTCCCCTCTACTCTATGCTTTTCTTAGCATATGGCTTAAAACTTCAACACAAATTATGAATATATATGGTGACAAGGTATCCTGTTGATGGATCCCTTTTGATGGAACGATATTACCTATAGGATTGCCATTAATGTTGACCGAAAATGAGAATGTGTGAATGCAAATCATAACCCTTTCTGTCCATCGATTTTCAAAACCCATATGGTGCATTACTTCATGTATAAAATCACATTCAATCATGTTGTATGCCATAGTTATATTAGTTTGTATTACCATATAAGAGCTTGGACATCTCCTTATAACCTTCAGAGCATGCATAATCTCGTGTGCTATCAAGACATTATCTGCAATCATTCTTCCAGGAATAAAGATCACTTGCTCTTCTGAAATTATACTTGATAAGTGTGGTTTTAACGTGGCCACCAAAATTTTTGAGATGATTTTGTAGATATCATTACAGAGTGGATAGGTCGAAAGTTAGTCATGTGTCGAGGTGCTACTAACTTTGGAACAAGACAGATGTTTGTATGATAGCTGACTTGATTCGAAAAACTGCTTAACTTCCTTGATTATTTCATACTTTGTTTCCGACGATAAGGTTTGATAAAACTCACCCGTAAATCCATCCGACCCTAGTGCTTTCGTAGAACCAATTGAAAACACAAGATATTCTATTTCATCTTCACTCACTCGCTTCATTAAATCGGCATTGATCTAAGGTGTAACTCGCGGTTTTAAGCCATTAAAAACATAAAAATGATTATTTTGAATTACTAGCTCAGTCTTGTAAAGATGCAAAAAAAACTTTGCTGCCACTTCTCCAATCTAACATACCCATGATGTGTTACTCCATGCTCATCGATGATAGAATGGATTCTGTTTTTTGCTCTCCTAGCTTTTGTTGTTTCAAATAAGAATTTAGTATTGCGATCATCACACTTAGGCCATGTATTGCGACTTTTAATTTTCCAGAACTTATGTTCTTCAATTTAAGCTTTGGTGAGTTGTTTTCAAATCTCATGAATACTTGACGCTGGTTCTCCTCGTTGTATAGCCTGTTCAAGTTTATGCTTATGCATTGCAATCTCTTCCTTTGTATTAAATCTATTTGAGAGCTTCCATGCTGAAATCTCTCTGCGACAGCTTTGTAATCTCTTAACCACATGATTTGTGTTTCGGTTACTGGAATTTCTCTTCTAACCTCACATCACTGCCTCTTTAAAACCAGTTTTGTTTATCTATCTGCCATAAAAAAAGCTTTCGCACATTTTGTACTTCCTCAACAGCTATTGTCGTAACCACTAGTTTGTGATCCGAGATTCCCACTTTAATAAACTCAGCGTGAGATGCTAAAAAAAGCGCCAACCATTCTGGGTTTGCTATCGGTCCATCCAAACAACACTGAACATGATGCCTACCTCTTTGTCCAACCCATGAAAACGGACTTTGCAGAATGCTTAAGATCTTCAAAGTTACTAAGTTTTCTCTCACCTCTTAACGTTCCTCATGTTTTCTCATTATTACCTTTTATTTCGTTGAAATCCCCTGCTGTCAGCCATGAACAAGTTATTAATGCAGCAATTCTTTCAAATTGTTCCCATAAAATATGTCTTAGTGAAGCATCCGGGTACCATAAACACAAGAGAAGTATAATTGAACATCATTAAATTCAATAGAGCAATTTACAAGGTTCGACGACTGATATAAGATAGAAAGAGATGGTTCTTTTTTCCACATAATGACCAAACCACCACTTAATCCCCAAGGTGACACTATTACATATACTTCAAACCTAAAATCACAAACCACGAGATATAAATGTTTAAAAATTATTTAGTTTTAACAAAATAAAGTTCTATATTAGTTCTTAAAAACTCAAAACGTCTAACTCGTGTCACAATCATCAGCTAACTCTCCTATGGTTCGGTTCTAGAGGTTTGACACTCTGTGTGGGATCTGTATTCCGCATACTTGAAAAAAAGAATCGAATCGATTAAATAGTTCAAAGAGATTGAAGATTGGAAGAAACGGCCACGGAAGATGGAGAGAGAGATGGAACAAAACGAAAAGGTGTGAGTTTTGTTGGGAAGTTTTGTTATTAGTTTTACAAAGAGGGAAAGATGGCCACGTGGTGGCGTCCAAATCAATTTCATTTAGCTGAGTTGGAGGCCTTTAGGAGTTGGAATTAGTTCCCTGTAAATAGTTAGATACTAATTGGTGGATCCACATATGATGCGGACATGACAATTTTTAAATATATTTTCAGATTTCACAATTTATTAATATTGAAATTTACTAATTTTTATAATTTTATTGTGCATAGTAAATATAGTCGTTTATAGATATTTTAAAATTATTGATTTTTAAAGTGGGTATTGTGTTGTTTTTAATTTTTTTTAATACTTGTATATATACTTTTCAAAAATATGATATGCTCTATTTGAATTACTTTTCATATGAATGAAATATTTTGCGGATTTTAACATTTAATCTGCTAGAAACCAGAATTTCAATGACAGTAATCCTAAATCGCTTGTTTTTTGTGAACATGATATTATTGTTACTTCATAGGTTATGATATTTATTATTGTTATCTGTTCTTAAAAATAGAAATCGTGATCATTTAGTAGTTTGTATAATTATTTTAAATTTATTCAATACATTTTTGCTTTATGAACATAAAAGCATTATAACCGGAAAATCTATTTCATTTAACACGTACACTATATGATTAATTTTTTTGGATTTGGATAGTAAATCCTGTATAAACTTATGTTCCTTCATGGACCCTTCATTATGTATTTTGATTTAATAAGAATCTGCTTAATTATTTGAGTTTAATTATTTATTTGATAAAATGAATTTCTATAGTAAAATAGTATTAATACATACGATAAAAATGTCTAGTTTGGTTTAAAAATGACTATGATATTATTAAGAGTTTTCAATTGTTAATCTTACATATTTTATGATAATGATTAAATAAGATTATCAAATTTTCTTTTTCCATTTTTTATATATTTTCATTTTGATTTTTTCTCTTTTTCATGAAAAATAACATTGTAATCAATCAACTTAACTTTTAATCTAATGCAAATCGAATTCGTATTTAATATATAAGATGTCTTAGTTAAATTGGTGGTTTTTCTAAACCTCTAATTAAAATGAGTTGAGCTCCATCCAAGACCTTCAAAGCTCCATCCAAGACCTTCAAAGCTCCATCTAACACAATATTTTAGTGGCGTAGAATTATAACCATATTTTCACTCTCTTCATTTGCATCCACAAATGTATGTCTTCACCTTGCTTAAAATTCCATGGATCCTTACTGATTCACCTTGCTTAAAATTCCATGGATCCTTACTGATTCAAGTAACTGATAAGCACCTACATGAATCCAAAAAGACTCAAAGAAGTGACGTAAAACAACCTAACATATCTTAGGGTATCTCCAAATCTATTTTATTTTCTCTCCAAATTCTATTTTGGAATAAAATCTTCTCCAACTTATTTTATTTTTTACTTCAAGATGGAGTAATAAGTAAGTTACTCCATATATGGAGCAACTCCATTTCTTTTTGGGAGTCAAACTTTTTTTTTTATAAAAAGGTCCTTCAATGTTACAGTTTTTTAATTTATATGTTTTTTACTACAACTATTTTTTATTACTACCGTATGTCATTTATTTGACATAAATTGTATTATTATGGCTTCGTCATTGTTATGGACTTGTATGTCATTTATTTGAAACATGATATAATGACTACGTGTATAATTTTACATAACATGATAATCGAGGATGAACGTGATTTTGAAGCACCAACTGAAGTTGGAAGAGAAGCTTTGATGTTTAAGTATTTTGCATATTATAGCTTAGAGTTTAGTAAGTTTTCTTTCCATTTTAGAACTTTTTAGATCGCTTTAAGTTATTTTTCGAGTCTTAATTAAGAAATATCATATAGATGTCTTAGGAAATACATTTGTATACTCTTCTCCTCTTTTCTACCCTATTTCAGGTTGCCTTGATGATAATGGATGAACCTAGGGACTCAAAAGCAATAACGGACACATTTAGCACCAATCAAGAGAAGCTGGCGATTCAGGCCAGTCAAGTTGGCAGTCCAAAACCTTCAGAACGACCGCCAGCCAGCCCTCCAGAAGCCTTGGCGGTCCAAGCCAGCTTGGCTAGCGGTCTACAATGCATAAGCCATACTGCCAGCACTCTCCAGCTCCCTCCTGGCGGTCCAACCTACCCTGGTTGGCGGTCCACAACGCACTCCCAGACCCCCAGTCCCACTTGCAAAGCAAATTGATCCAAGGTTCGACCCGGTTTGTCCCGTGTCGGTCTGACATCGATTTGTTGATCCAACATCTATTTTTGTTGAATCCTTGCTTTTTAATTGAAAGTTTTAATCTTTTCCATCTTATCTTCTTTTCTCATCATGATTTTGGCTTTAGATCATGTTTATACATGTTTTAGAGTTATGATTAGTGAGTAGTTTCATTTGTGGCTTATGAGTTAGGTAGATTAGAGTAGATCTAAGTATTGATTTAGATTGCAAGGGGTTGGATCTTATTAGATTCACATGATTAAGGAGCATTTAATTCTAGATTTGATTTGATCATTCAATTTCTATAACTTAAGGCTTTCACACCCAGAAGGTATTTGATGAAATGCCTAAGAGAACCTTAGGATTGCTAAACATACTTGGCCTATGAAAATAGATGATCAAGGTGTTTAGTGGGTGTTTTGGCTTGTATTTAATAATTGATAGATTTTAGATCACTCTCAGGAAATTGAATTGATTTAGAATTTGTCAAATGGATTAGGATCACGGGAGTGAACTAATTGAGCTCTTGCCTTTCCCTTGAATGATGTTTTCATTGTTGACCCTTGCATCTTAGTCATTGTTGACCCTTGCATATTTAGTCTACCTAGCCATTCGCCTTGCTCATGAACCACATTTCTCCATCTCTTAATCTCATCTTATCTAGTTCGTTTATCGTTTGGTTTCATATTGTTAATTTCTTTGCTTGTTTTGTTTATTGAATTGTTCAAACTGCTATCTAGATTAGTCTTAGATTAATGAACTTATCTTTAGAGCTAATTGTATAGACATTGCTCCTCGTGGTTCGATAACCCTCTTGCTACAATTTCTAACCCTAATCTTGAGACTTAGAGGTTAGAGTTTAAGATCAAACTTGAAAAGCTTAGACAGAAATCTCTTGTTCAAGTTTTGGCGTCGTTGTCGGTGAGCAACATTATTTGCCATTTAGCTATAGATAGTTTAGTTAGATTAAGTCAATTAAGTTACCAATCATTAAATCTTTAATTTTTTTTGCTTTGTTTTGAAGGAGAATGGAAGATCTTCATCACATTGGGAACCAAAGGGACAATGTTGGTGACAACAACCAAGCTCAAGGAGTTGGGGTTCAAATCCAAGAGCGTCCTAGAGCACAAAGGATAGGTGCTTACGATGAACCCAACACAAGCAGGGTTAGAACCGACATTCGACCTCCCACGGTATTATCCAATAATTTTGAGATAAAACATGACCTCATCAACATGGTCCAAAACAACAAGTTCAATGGTCTTCCGGAAGATAATCCACTAGACCATCTCGATGAGTTTGAGAGGCTTTGTAGGACTATAAAGATGAATGGGGTAAGTGAGGAAGACATCTAGATGATATTATTCCCCCTTCTCGTTAGGTGATGTGGCCGCTCAATGGGAGAAGAATGTCTCCTTGGAGCTAGTCTCTACTTGGGCTCAGGTGGAGAAGGAATTTATGACTAAGTTCTTCCCGAAGCAAAAAACGGCCAAAATATGAAACGACATTACTAGCTTCAAACAAGGGTATAATGAATCATTTTATGAAGCTTAGGAACAGTTGAAATCTTATGTTAGGAGTTTCCCTCATCACAGGGTCACTAAGGATGCTTTATTGGGGATTTTCCATCGCGGTTGCTTGGAAAAGTACCGGAATTCCCTTGACACGGCAAGCAAGGGAAGCTTCGCCAATTTGGATATTAAAGAGGGAGAAAAACTAATTGAAGACATGGCTCAAAGTGACCAAAGCTATGGGAAAGATCGAGATGGAGACTCTCGGGATGACTCTAGATTCAAGGAAATTAATTTAGAAATTGATAGGCTCACAAGATTGAACCAAATACCCGTTAGTGTTGTGAATAAAGTAGGAGGTGGTAAGGGATATGGAATTGAAGATGACCAAGAGGATCAAGAGGAAATGTGTTATATACAAGGAGGATACTACCCAAGATCCTACAACCTACCTTTTAAGTATTGGAACAATAACCGCTCCCACCGGAATCAAGAAGTAACCAATTCTTTGGACAACACTACCCATCTCAAAAGGAAAGGCAAATAGGTCAACCTCAAGGGAAATTCCCTCCAAAGGGATATTTCACACCATTTCCAAACCCGACAAGCTCACCCACACCACCCTCCAAGGAAAATGATAACACCTCGCTATTGAAACAAATTCAAGAGGGTCAAAACAAAGCCGCAATAGATTTGACCAAGATAATGGGAGATGTAAATCAAAAGATTGATGGTGTGTGGAATGATTTAAATGCAAATGTTGAAAATTTAGCGGCTCATGTCAAAAATCTAGAAAACCAAGTGGCTCATGTAGCTTCCTCTTCAAAGAGCCATGGAAAGGAAATCTTCTCGGGAAAGACCGATAAGGATCCAAAAGAATATTGCAATGCCGTCACATTGAGAAGCAGAAGAGAGTTACCTCCAAAAGAAGCCACTTTAGAACGTGTTGGGAGAAGTAAAAAGGTCCACGATCCAAAGGTACAAGAACAAGTCAATGAACCAAAAGAGCAAGAACAAATGGTTATTGAGGAAGAGGTTATGGAAAAGAAAAATACTATGGAGACACCAAAGAAGAAGGTTACTTCCACTCCACTTCCTTTGCAACCTTGACTCCCTTTTTCGAGTAGGTTCAAGGAACAACTTCTAGAGAAAGAACGAGAGAAGTTCAAGCACATTCTCAGAAGAGCTCAAGTCACTCTACCGATGTTAGACTTAAATATGCATTTTTCTCTTGTTGCCAAATTCATTAAAGACGTCATGGCCAAGAGAGTTGCTTCTGAAGAATCAAAGGTGGTGGTGACTCACAAGTGTAGTGTTATCATCCAAAACTATTCTCCCAAAAAGATGGATGATCCCGTTAGTTTCACTCTACCTTGATCTTTGGGACCAATTAGATTTGGTAGATGTTTGGTTGATTTAGGAGATAGCGTGAGCTTGATACCGTTATTGGTATCTCAAAGGCTTGGCCTTACTAACTTTAAAAAGACGAAGATTGCGTTGATCCTAGCGGATAGATCGGTTAGGTACCCTATTGGAATGCTCGAGGATGTGAAGTCGGTTGTTGGTAATTGTGAAGTTCCAACCGCTTATATTGTGCTTGAAATGGAAGAGAAACCGACCGATCCGATTATCTTAGGAATACCTTTCCTCTCCACCATTGGAGCAATCATTAATGTCAAGAAAGGATTGATTGATCTTCGTTTGGGTGATATGATGCTTAGCTTCAATGTAACGAAGGCTTTGAAGAAACCGACCATTGATGGTCAAGTGTTTTGCTATGACATTCTAGAGAAAATGGTGGATGAGTACTTGGAAGAGTTAAATTCTCAAGATGATTTGCAATTGGCTCTAACAATGCCAAAGGAAGAGAGGGTGATCAAAAATGAGGATGTGAATGGATATGAGAAGAACCTAGACTCACACAAGCCTTTGATGAAGAGTACTTGCATGTTGAAATTGATTGAAGGTGAAGAGCTTGAACAAGCTAAAGAGATCATCAAGGCAAGACCAAATGGGGAAGATGATTGGACCGAGTTCAAGGCACTAAAACTGGAGCTAAAATCTTTACCATCGAGGCTAAGGTACGTATTTCTAGGTCCCAACTCTACTTACCCGGTCATAATAAGAGATAAATTGCATGATGATGAGGTTGCATTACTCTTAGAAGAATTAAGGAAATTTAGGAAGGCTATAGGTTACTCACTCGATGATATAAAAGACATATCTCCTTCTCTTTGCATGCATAAAATCTATCTAGAAGACGAGTCGAAATCATCAATTGAGAACCAAAGAAGGTTATATCCTAACTTGAAATAGGTTGTGAAAAAGGAGATCTTGAAACTACTAGACTCAGGGATTATCTACCCTATCTCGGATAGTACTTGGATATCCCCGGTCCATGTCGTTCCCAAGAAAGGAGGAGTAACCATAATTAAGAATGATAACAATGAGTTGATCCCAACTAGGAAAATTACGGGTCATAGAATATGCATAGATTATAGAAAGTTGAATGCATCAACTCGAAAGGATCATTTTCCATTGCCATTCATTAATCAAATGCTTGAAAGATTAGCTAATCATTCTTATTATTGCTTCCTTGATGGATACTTTGGATTCTTTCAAATTCTCATCCACCCTCAAGATCAAGAAAAGACGACCTTTACATGCCCATATGGTACCTTTGCTTATCGAAGGATGCCATTTGGGTTATGTAATGCACCGACAACATTCCAATGGTGCATGATGTCTATCTTTTCTGATCTAATTGAGGATATAATGGAGGTTTTCATGGTTGGCTTTTCGGTCCATGGATCCTCTTTTGGTGTTTGTTTGTCCAATTTGTGTAGGGTGTTGAAGCGATGTGAAGAAAATAACATCATCCTCAATTGGGAGAATCTCTTCATGGTAAGAGATGGTATCGTGCTTGGACATCGAATTTCAAACAAGGGGTATTGAGGTATATCAAACAAAGAAAGATGCCATGCTCAAGCTTGAGCCACCTAACACGGTTAAAGGGATAAGAAGTTTCTTTGGACAAGCAAGGTTTTATCAAAGATCTATCAAAGACTTCTCAAAGATTGCAAGGCCATTGACAAGGTTGTTATGCAAGGATACGACTTTTGACTTTGATGAATAATGTCTTGAAGCTTTCAAGAGGATAAAAAATGCTTTAGTTAGTGCACCAATAGTCCAACCTCCAAATTGGGACCATCCATTTGAGATTATGTGTGATGCAAGTGACTATGCCGTAGGGGCGGTGTTAGGACAAAAAATTGATAAGAATCTCCATGTCATTCACTATGCGAGTAGGACCTTGGATGATACTCAAGTTAAATATGCAACCACGGAGAAAGAGCTCTTGGCTATTGTGTTTGCCTTCGAGAAGTCTCGTTCTTATTTAGTCGGTTCTAAGATCATAGTATACACAGATCATGCTGCTTTAAGGTACTTGATGGATAAAAAGGATGAAAAACTGCGGCTACTTAGATGGATTCTTCTTCTCCAAGAATTTGATCTTGAGATCAAAGACAAAAAGGGAATAGAGAATGGTGTAGCGGATCATTTGTCACGGTTGAGTGTTCATGAAACATTTCCTATAGATAATTCATTACCCGAGGAACAAGTCAATGCCATTCACTCTTTTGTTGAAGAAAACTTCGCTTATGACTCCATGAACAAGGTGAAGGAAATTGAGGAGAATTTCACATGGTATGTGGATTTTGTGAATTATCTCACATGTAGAGTTGAACCACCAAGCTTGAAAAGCTATGAAAAAAAGAAATTCGATAAAGACATTTGACACTTCTATTGGGATGAGTCATACCTTTATAGAAAGGGCAAAGATGGTCTTTTTAGAAGATGCATTATGAAAAATGAAGCTCTAGACGTTTTGTTTCATTTCCATGGTTCAAGCTACGGAGGTCATTTTGCTACGTTCAAAATGGCTCAAAAGATTCTACAAGCCGATTTTTTGTGGCCTTCAATGTTCAAGGACACACAAAGTTTTATATCTAAATGTGACCCTTGTCAAAGAAAAGGAAACATGATCAAACGGAACGAGATGCCTCAACCCGATTTGCAAAGTTTAGTTGTTTGACGTTTGGGGCATAGACTTCATGGGACCATTCCCATCTTCAT
>OVAN01006793.1:158-20669 GCA_900406275.1 Anastatica hierochuntica | reverse complement strand
ATTTTCCTCGCAAATTTCTCTCGCAAATTGCGTGTTTTCTTGTAGTGCATGGATTTTCTAAATTTTTAATGATATTTTTATATTTAATTTTTAATGGACCTTCTCTAGTGTAAATATACTTTAGAAATTTCTTGATAGTTTCTCAAATATATTTTATTATTGTGTGTCGGTTCCAAAAATATCTATAGAAACTTTCCTATATATATGAAGAGCTTTTTTCTTCATTAAGCTCATCATTTCCTCTCTTATAAAAAAGACCCACATCAGATTTGCCGCCCAAACCTCAAACAAAACCTTTTCTAAAACCTCAGTAAAAGTATGGCGATAATGGGAGACGTATGGACTAACACAGGCTCTGCTCTCGCAAGCCTTGTTTTTATATACACAATCTTGGAAAAATTCTTCCCTTACCGTCTCCGTGAACACTTGGAGCCATTAGCTCAAAGGTTCATGAATTATTTCAACCCATACATCCAGATAAAATTCTTTGAATATAGCGGAGAGCGGTTCGAGAGAAACGAAGACTATGCTACGATCCAGATCTATCTAAGTAAAGACTCTTCTTCTCGAGCCAAGAAACTAAGAGCCAATACAGTCAAAGGAAGTAAAGCTATTGTCCTTAGCATGGATGATCACGAAGAGATCATAGATGAGTTTGAAGGAGTCAAGGTTTGGTGGCAATCCAAGAAGGAACAAAGCGAAAGCCGGTCTGTTTCCTATTTCCCTCAAGCCGAGGAATCGAGATACTACGTGCTAAAGTTCCATGTACGTGACATGCAAGTAATCACAAACAAGTACCTTAAGCATGTTAAGAATGAAGGGAAAAAGATGCAAGTTAAGAACAGAGAGAGGAAGCTATATTCGAACAATCCAAGCCAGAATTGGTCTGGTTGTCAGACGAAATGGAGTCACGTCACTATCGAGCATCCCGCGACATTTGATACTCTTGCTATGGAGTATCGGAAGAAAGAAGAGATCAAGAACGATCTTACCAATTTTTGTAAAAGTCAAGATTACTACAAGAGGATTGGAAAAGCTTGGAAAAGAGGGTATCTATTATACGGTCCACCAGGAACTGGCAAATCAACAATGGTAGCTGCAATGGCAAATTTCTTGGATTATGATGTTTATGATCTTGAATTGACAACGGTTAAGGATAACACAGAGCTAAGAAGGTTATTGATTGATACATCAGGGAAATCGATAATTGTTATCGAAGATATCGATTGTTCTCTTGATCTAACTGGCCAGAGAAAGCAGAAGAAGGAGGTGGAAGGAGACGGAGATGAGGTTAGCCCGATTGAGAAGCAAATCAAGAAAGATCAAGGTGAGAATAAAGTGACATTATCAGGGTTATTAAATTTCATTGATGGGCTATGGTCAACTTGTGGTGGTGAGAGGATTATAGTGTTCACTACTAATTTTATAGATAAATTAGATCCAGCTTTGGTTCGAAAAGGCAGAATGGATAAGCATATAGAGATGTCATATTGCAGTTTCGAAGCGTTTAAAGTTTTGGCTAAAAACTATTTGGATGCTGAGGAAGAAGATGATGATGAGTTGTTTGGAGAAATTAAGAGATTGCTTGAGGTCGAAGAAATCAAGATGACTCCAGCTGATGTGGGAGAGAATCTATTGAGGAAATCCGGAGATGAAGCCAAAGAGATTTGTTTGAAGCGATTAATCGAGGCGTTGAAGGAGGAGAAAGAGGAAGCTAAGAGGAAGATTGAGGAAGAGATAAAGAAGAAGGAAGAGATCAAGAAGAAGCATAGAGAGGAGAAGAAGTCAAAGGACAATGGATATATGATTTAAATATTTGTCATATTTATTAAAAAAAAATTACATATCATTTCGTGTTCCAATATGATCATTATCGTTGTGATTTATACATTTGATTCGTCAATCAAAATATGAAGAATTAGCCCCATCATTTTCTATCTTATTAGAGAAATTAAATAGAATAATAAAAATCATAAACAAACAACAAAATTAATTTGATTTATTATTAGAAGAACGATCTGAAAAATCACATGACTCATGATTTCGGACCTCTACTCAAAGGCCAGGGAGATATGGTGCCAAGATCTCTGCCCCTGCCAAGAGAATATTGTTGCTCGTACGATCAAGGGAAGTGTTGTCCTTAATAAAAAAAAATATTCCTAAAGCAAAGTTAACCGACTCTACAAAAATCAATATTTTAAAAGTCTAACCGGATATGGAGCCGAGTTGTATTCGAGTCAAGATCAACCTGGTCCGACCAATTGACTAATTTTCTATTTTCTATATATAATTATATATACATACATACTTTTTTATTTAATTATATTTAAATAGAGACCGTAATACAAGTTTATAACTCTATTTTAATATTGGTACAATAAATTTAGAGAAACATCTAAATTAAAATTAAAATTATATAATAAATAATTAAAAAATTGTATTTATTATATATTTTAAAGCAATTTTAAATATCTAAAAGGCTAAATGACGTAATAATATATGACTAAAAGATAAACATAACAAAATATAATGAAACAATAATATTAAAACAGAAAAGAGTAAGTGGACCAGTGGTTGTACCATCTCTGTTATCATCTCACGAAACTATGATTCGAACCCTGCAACGGACTCTAGTGAGAGAAACTAATTGTCATTGTGGTATACATGAAAAAACTAATGTTGTAGCGATTTTGTTTCTGTTAAAAAGGAAAAAAAATTATTAAAATGACAAAAAAAAATTAGCAACACCAGAATTTTTTAATTGACTCAACCCGACTGATTTTCGAGTTTATACTGATTTTTACCGGATTTTTTGGGTCAATAAAGATTTTGGGATTTTGAAAACTCAGACCGAACTGGCCACCGACTCGCGGTTCAACCACTCTGACCGACCAATCTGGTCCGGTTTTTAAATCATTGCCCCAAACTCAATTGTATTTGAGTTTGATTGTTTCTCATTGTTAGTTATCTGTAAGTACTAGTAGCATTAAGTAAATACATCCGTTACGACGCAGATGTTTTTTTATTCAAATTTTTTATTTTTGTTTACAATGAAGTTATGATAAATATCATTTTTAACAACACCCAAAAAAACAAACAATGTATGAAAAGCTCATATGAGAATGACATACTCAATAGATTTGCGATTTTATAATCATATAAAACACGTATTGATGAGAGTAGCATCAATGAAAAACAATTATCAACAAAAAAAGTTGTTGTAGTAGTGTCGGAAGTTTGTTATAAAGGCTCGTGGATAAAGTGAATTAGTTGTTATATTGACTCCACCTTTCTGTTTTTATCCATCCCAGATTTGAATCAATATAACCTTTGAAACATAAATTCTTAATTTGATTTGATTAGTCTTTCGTGTCATCTTGCAGTTAGTTATCTTCAGTCGCTTTGCAAGCTAGGTGGCGTGCAATACGTTGCATCGTTTAGATTGTTCACAAGCTCGCCGACTACTGTAATTATCAAGACGACCAAATCCAAAAAAGTTATTTTCTTTGGATTTTAAAGGAGTGACAATAAGTAACCGATCTTTGTGGTAAATTAACCATCGGATTACAAGTTTCAACTTGTTTGAACAACGTAAGATCACAAATCACAATCCACAAGTTCTGAGCAATGTCCATATCAAATACGGATTAACAAGTAATATTTACCATAGTATGAACCATACTTATAATCAATCATTCATTTCGTTTATTTTGTTTTATAAAATCCACATACTAATCATGATTCCTCTCACAAACAATTTAATCTGCATAAGTGTGCATTATCTGAAATTATCCTATCGCAGAAGGCAAATCATAAAATCAATCATAGAATTTATGAGCAAAGAAAACATAGATCTAAAGGAAAAACCTAAGATAGTAAGATACTTAAATCGAAGAGATAATTTGAAAAAGTTTGCTAAGAAACTTTGAATTGTATACAAACTTTGACTCGCATCTTAACTTATGATCTCGCCGGCCTCCATTTCCTTTTTGATAAACTTGGTGTGTGGCGTTTTTCGTCAAGGTATTTAAGATTACCAATACTTAAGACAACAATAGATATAAACATAATCCATAAATGCTTGGGAACCTACAAACAAAGAAAGGATTCCGAGAAAAAAAAGAAAAGAGGAACCTCTTTGATGAAAAAAACTAATTTAATGTCATGAACATTTTTTTAACGATAATCATCTCGTCTCCTCGAGAAGAGATGATTCAATGAAATAACTAAAATTTATGTGTCAGATTAAAATGTTATGATTAGTTCTATGATTTAACTTCATGCTTATTAATGGGCTTTTTATGACACAAAAAGCTGATGCGTTATCTTTAGAAGATATTCAAATGTTATTATAGTATTGATTAGTAACTTAAATATGTCATTATTAATCTGTCTAGTAGAAGTAAACGTCTCCATAATCATCTATGTTATCTATAACACAGTAACATACATAGACGTTTAACATACAGAGACGTTTCTTGGAAACTAAAACATGTGTTATTGATTTTCTTGCTTTAGATAGATCGTCTTTGTAGTGTTAGTGTTGATTTTGGGAGTAAAGTGATATGTTAATGATTTTTTTTCCAGCACATGTTTTATGGATTTCTCACTTCTTGGCAAAATTTATTTATTTTCCTTAGTGAGACACTTTAATTTCTCTTTTGTATTTGTGTTTTGATCTCAGTCGCCATGTATTCTAGCCTAAAAGTCAAAACGTTTTTGGTTCCATAGTTTCATGTGTAATTGGTTTCATTAATAATTTGAAGAGTTTAGTGTATTTCTCATATAGACCGTCTTTTGATACTTTCAAAGTAACATGGATTATCCATCAATAATTACACATCTAAAATGGAATTCCACCGATGTAGGATGAGATATGAAGCGTTATGTGTTCCCAAAAAAATCTGGATAAGTTAACATGCAAATTTTATAGAAAAGAAATGTCTGATTGGGTGTATAGAATTAAAGAACATATTGCGGACAGAAGAAGAAATATGTCTGGTTATCTACTGCCAACAAAAGATAAGTGTAAGATTGCACTTATGGAAGCAAAGAACAAGACAATGACAAAGAGAAAACATGAGGAAGCTATTTGATCAAAGGTTAATATTAATATGCACCTTGTAGATGATGAAATGTAATGAGAGTTTGAAACTCTTAGGACACCTCACAACCGCAGTCTTATGGATAAATTTACGAGTTGCATTAACCTTGAAACTTCTTTAGCTGCACAAACACCACAACTTACACATGCGTGATGCGATTTCTACGAGAAGACACATGTTGTCCAACAATATTGTGTTAAATGGATGTACGAGTCAAGTATTCCATTCAATGCTATTGTTAATGTATCTTTCGGATTTTTTTATGAAGCATTGGGATGATTTGGATTTGGTTGGGTTCTTCATAATCAATATCAGTTGAGAGAACCGTTCCTAAATGAAGAACAAAAAAGATAAAAGAAAAGTTAAAGATTCAAGAAATAGAATGGGAACAACAAAGTTGCTCCATTGTGACATATGCATGGACTAATATGAAAAGGGGAAGCATCATGAATGTTTGCGTCAGTTTTGGTAGTCATGTTCTCTTTCCTCAAAGGGTACTTCCAAATATTCTCACACTGGTGAATACATCTTCAATTACATAGATAAGTGCAATAAAGATATTAAGGTTGGAAAGGTTGTTCAAGTAGTGACTGATAATGCTGCAAACAATGTTGCGACTGCAAAGATGCTTAAAGTTAAGAGACTAAACATATTTCGGACATGTTGTGCTGCTCACACATTGACTTGATATTTGAGAGAGTTTCCAAGTTGCTTTGGTTTGTTAAAGTCATCAATCAAGCCAAGACTCTAACTATATTTGTATATGCTCATCATAAAACATTGTCCTTGATGAGAGTCAATATATAGAAGAGGGATATTGTGAGACCCATAACCACACAGTTTGCAACTTACTTCTTGACACTACAAAATTTAGAAGAGAAAAGACACAACTAATGCCCATGTTTGACAGTGATGAGTGGCATGAATGCAAGCATTTTAAGTGTGTATATGAGTTTTCTAAGTGTGTGTATATGTTTATGTCAAAAGAGTCAGGCGTTCAAATACTGTTGGGATTTGGTTTACATTCATTTGAATTTCGGATTTTAGGAGGCATAAGTTTAAGGCTCGTTCATATATTTCAAAAAGTCGGATCGTAATAAGTTTATGTATAATCGAATTCGGGTCAAAGTTTGTTAAACATGTAAACTCGAGTCCACTTCAAATTCATTATTCGAGTTCGGCTATTTTGAATTTGAGATTTTTCGAGTTTTTTCAGATTTTTCGATCGATCTCAAGTAAGTTGGGTTTTTTCGAGTTTTTTGGATTAACTCGGTTCGGTACTTGAATTTTTTTAATCTCGGATTCGCTTCGGTATGGGGTTTATGTCAAAATCCTTTTGATATTTTTTTCCTGAAGTTGAAAAGAATGATTAACGAAAAATTTAAATGTTTATCGTTTTTTATTTTTTTGAGTGATATTAGAATCCCTTTTGGTGGTTTAGAACTTTCTCTTCTATTTAGAGGCTTTGCTCTTTAGGTGAAAAGTGATTTTTGTGGAAAAACACTTGTTCATCGAAAATTTAAAACAATTTACTAGTGGAAGAACGTGCTTTTGGTGACATGTTTTTAGTGTCAATGACCTTGTTTCTCTCTATTTTTCATACTCCTTTGAAGAACGTGTTTTACAAGCAATCGTGCTCAACCCCTACAAATAATCTCTAAGTGTGTATTCGTGTACCTGACTGTGTTCTCTTGATCTCTACTCTTAGTGTGTAATTGTCTTGGATCAAAAAGTAGAAAAACCTCTACGAGCAATGTCTCTTGAGGAAAAAGATGTCATTTTCACCATGCCAAACCGTCCCGAATTTTATTCATGTGAGAGGAATGTTTCGAGCGTTATTGGCATATCCTTAAATCCTCATTTTCAAATGATGGAGGACCTTATCCAGGACATGCCACGCGAGTTTCAAACCTAAGATCGAGTCTGCGGTGTGACTCTAAGCTGAGAACGATTCTAGTTTATCTTTAAATACAAAGAAGATATGGAGGAGGTTTTGAAAAAAGGAGTTTGAAATTTCAATGAATGGTCACTGGTCATAGATCGCTAGTACTAAAATCCTCCAGAAAATTACCTACAATTCCTCCATGTTTGGATCCAGATTCGCAATATACATGTGAACCACTACACAAAGGAATTGATATCACTCCTTAGTGAGATGAATGGTCAGGTCGTTGAAGTGGCTTTTGACCCTAATCGTCTTCAAATCAAAGACTATAGTTCGATGCTCAAAAGTCATCAATTTCCCCAATGGTTAAGCAGTGAAAATCCTTTATGATTTTGATTTAATCCAGAAACGCTGCTACATTTGTCAGAGACTTACTCATGCTAAGGAGAATTGCCCCTTAATTAACTCTTCCTGTTCAGCCACGTGCAACGGTCTCAACGATTAATGAGCAGCAACAATCTAACAAGAATGAGATCATTCTTAAGGATTATGATCCTCTTTGTGGAGTATTGTCTGAAGAAAAAATGGGGATAGATCCCAACATGGGACGTCTAAAAATAACCTGAAGTTATACAGGAGATGAGACAATATATGTTAGTTGATGATGTAGCTGAAAGACAAGCCATGATTCTTTGTATTCAGAGTATAATATCAGAAGTCGAAAAGGATCCAACTGCTCAGAAATCTATACTCAGATTGGAACCAAAGCCTATATTCCATTATGACCTGGACAAAGGCAAAGGAATTGTCTTTAACTATGAGAATCAAATAAGATTGCATTATCCTAAGGGAGAGAATTCAAACTGATGGGTGCAGTGATCGAAGCATGAAGTAATTATGCTCCCAACTATATTATGATCTCCAATTTGCAACAAGGTATCGCAAACTCACTTGGCCTTCATCATGGTAAACAAATCCTATGGTTTCTGTATCTGGTTTCTTTGAAGCTAGTTCTTCTGGGACTCTATTTCGAGATCGGCGAAGACCATCTACGGCTAAACGAAAGGCAAGTGACCATAAAGTGGTGTTAGCTAAAACTAACTCTATGATGGAGGGAGCTAGTGGAAAGTCTACACCCAAGTGTAAACCAGTTGAAGAAGTAAAATCTCCATCTAAAATCACAAGACGTGCAAAACTTGAGGTTGCTCTGAATGAAGAGCGGTCGCCTCATTTATGATGATTGGGAGTTGGAACTATCAAGAACTTTGACAGGACTTGACGGTTCAATGTCTCAAGGAACTACGTAAAGACTACTTCCCTGAGATTTTCATTCTTATGGAGACAAAAAACAAGAAAAAAGTATTAATTGATCTACAAGTATGGTTGGGTTATGATAGAGTGTCTACGGTGGATCCGATTAGCCTTAGTGGTGGTTTGGCTATGTTTTGGAAGAATAGTGTCAACCTTAATTTCCATTTTGTAAATAAATACTTAATCAATGTTTCTGTACAATTTGATAGTCTTGCTTTTTCTTTGACATGTGTTTATGGTGCTCCTAATATTGTTCTCGACATATAATTTCGGAACGTTTGATAACTTGGTGTACATTGAAAGAATGAATGGTGTCTCATTGGAGAATTTAATGAAATTCTACACAACAGAGAGGAACTTGGTGGTCCGATGAGAAGTGACAAGTCTTTATGCAATCCTCGGATATGTTCAACACATGTGAGATGATTGAATTGAAAGGTTCTAGAAATAGTTTTACTTGGGCTGGAATAAGACATAAACATTGGATTCAGTGTAAGTTAGACCCTGCTTTTGGGAACAAAAAATGGTTTCAGAGTTTTTCAAAATCAAACCAAGTCTTCTTTGACCCGACAAGCTCCGATCACTTCCCTGTTCTCTCCGGGTTATGGACGAGAGTCAGTCCTATCGTGGTATTTTTAGATTTGACTAAAGGAGGATAAGTAGAAGTGGTGTATGTGAAACGATATCTCTTTCTTGGAACTCTAGACAATCACAACGTAATCGTGATGTGCTCTGTCGAATAAAGGAATGTAGAAAGAGGTTGAGTAAGTGGAAGAAACAAAGCAATTTGAATTCTCATGGTCGTATACAACAATTGAAGACATGTATAGAGATCGAGTCTTCTTAAGGATATCCTTGTTTCAGTCATCTTTCCTCCATGAAAAAAGAGTTTGCTTTAGCTTACCATGATGAAGAAAATTACTGAATGCAGAAGAGTCAGCAAAAGTGGCTCAAAATTGGTGACAAGAATACGTCCTTCTTTCATTCATCTGTAAAAGCATATCGAGCATGTAAACAAATTTAGGTATTAAAGGATGATGCATGGATCACTCACAGATCAGAAGAAGCTAAAGGAGCATGGCAGTTTCATATTTTCAGACCCTGTCTAGAATGTGAAACCTTCAGTTCAATTTCTCTGCATTTTCCCAAGACTTTCAACCGAAGGTTTCACATTCTATGAATGAAGATCTCTTGACTTCTATTACCAAAGAGGAGGTTCAGAAAGTTTTTTTCTATTAATCCATCAAGTGCTCTGGGGAGTGATGGTATGAAAGGTTGGTTTTTCTAGAAATATTGGGGCATAATTGGTGAAAAAGTCATAGAGGAAGTTATCGCCTTCTTCAACACTGGTATGTTTCCTTCTGATTGGAATCACACATTAATTTATCTCATTCCAAAGAAGGAGATATCGATCATTATGAATGACCTACACTCGATTAGTTTATACTCAGTGTTATACAAAATTGTCTCTAAAGTCCTGGTTGCGAGATTAAAGCCGTTTATGCCATCAATTGTCTTGTCTACTCAATATGTCTTTGTTGAGAAAAAGGTTATCTCAAACAATATTATCATCGCTCATGAAGTAGTACATAGCCTTCGCACGCACGAGACTATTTTTACAGAATACATGGCTATTAAGACATATATTTTGAAAGCTCTTATGATATGATTGAGTGGAGTTATCTTGAAGAGCTTTTACATTCACTTGGCTTCCATAGTCGATGGATAAAATGGGTAATTTTTTGTGTCAGATCTGTTAATTACTATATTCTCATCAATGGTTAGGCTCACAGTTCCTTTAGTCCTAAACGTGGCTTGCATCAAGGAGACCCATTATCACATCTTATATGATCCTGGATCTTTTCTCTGGAAATTGGTGGCGATGTATTATCCTGAAAGGGTTTCAAGTGGTGAAGATTTCAGATTCTGCCTCGTGTATCCCTCGATAATGGATCAAATGAAACCAAAATTGTTGGGAATCCTTGAATACGTTGTAGAAGTATGTAATCGAGTGATGGGTGAGACAAGTGCTTATGGAATAACATTGATACTACCGATTTAGGCTAAGATGTCAAACCTTTAGCCAAGTTCTCAAGGAGTTCAAGAGAAACAATTCTAAGCAAAAGCTTTCGTATTTGATTAAGTTTCTAGATTAAAAGACACTAATTGAGTTTACATTTTTTATATAGCAAAAGAAATAAACCTAAACTAAAAGGAAACTGGAAAATAAATGAAAATACTGGAAAATCCCGAAATAATGAAAAAACACGCGATTCTCAAAAACAAGGGGTGATCGATAGATCTGGTTCAAGTGATCGATTGATCTGCACCGTAGAAAGGTGATTGATCGATCCCTTGACCAGATCGATCGATCTGAGGTGCAACAATGAGATCGATCAATCCAGTGATATGACCGATCGATCCTCTACTTCTGACGCTTCTTCATTCTTTCAAATGAACCCAAGCAGTGTCTCCTTAAGTCTTTTGGCCCTTGCACGCGTCATTGGCCCTTCCGGAACTAGCAACACCTCCTCTAAATTCTCTCAGCCTGGATCACATCATCCTCCCATTCTTGAAAAGGATTTGCCCTCAAATTCGGTTCATCTGCAACAAAATAAACCAAGTCAGCAACATTGAATGTAGAACTGACATCATACTTACCTTGAAGATCAAGTTTGTAGGCGTTGTTGTATATTCGTTCCAACACTTCAAAAGGACCATCTATCTTTGGCAGTAACTTGGACTTCCGCTCATCTTGAAATCGTTCTTTCCTCATGTGTATCAAGACCAAGTCTCTGGGTTCGAAGACAACTTCCTTTTGACCTTTGTTAGCATGCTGCTGGTATTGCTCTGTCTTGGCCTGAATGTTACTCCGTGCTTGTTCATGCATCTGCTTCACTAATTCAACTCTTTGCTGTCCATCTAAGTTAGCTTTTCACTAAAAGGTAAAAGAACTAAATCCAATGGTAACAATGGGTTAAATCCATAAACAAGTTGAAATGGCAAAAAATTTGATGCAGAATGGACATAATAATTATATGCAGACTCAACATGCGGCAAACAACTTTTCCAAGTCCTAATGTTCTTTTTAATCAAAGCACGCAATAGAGTTGAAAATGTTCTGTTCACAACCTCAGTTTGTCCATCCGTCTGAGGATGACAAGTGGTGAAAATCATCAGTTTGGTTCCCAACTTTGCCCATAAAGTTTTCCAAAAGTGACTAAGGAACTTTGTATCTTTGTCTGAGACTGTTGATCTAGGCATTCCATGCAACCTAACAATCTCTCTAAAGTACAAATCAGCAACCATGAAAGCATCATCAGTTTTATGACAGGGAATGAAATGTGCCATCTTAGAAAACCTATCAACCACCATAAAGATAGAGTCTCTTTCGTTCCTAGTTCTAGGCAGTCCTAAAACAAAGTTCATAGATACATCTACCCAAGGTGCAACAGGAATAGGTAAAGGAGTATACAAACCATGCGGTTGAGCCTTGGTTTTGGCTTTCTTGCAAGTGGCACACCTGGTATAGATCCTCTCCACATCGCGTCTCATCCGCGACCAATAGAAATGCTCCTGCAAGGCACTTAATGTCTTGGCAACATCAAAGTGTCCCATCAAACCTCCTCCATGAGCTTTACTAAACAATTCTCACAAGGAACAGTTAGGAACACACAACATGTTCTCATAGAATATGAATCCATCAAGCTTATAATGCTTGGTCACATCAACTTTACCTCAAGACTTATAAATTTCTTGAAATTTAAGATCATTCTCATAATAAGTCTATTCAAATCCTAGCATCTTAGTCTCAAGAGTAGAAAGAAGAACATACCTGCGAGAAAGGGCATCAACTGCCACATTTTCTTTACCTTGTTTGTAGCGAATAACATAAGGAAAAGTCTCAATGAATTCGACCCATCGAGCATGTTGCTTGTTCAACTTTTGTTTTCCTTTGAGATACTTCAATGATTCATGATCCATGCGGATGACAAACTCCTTTGGTCACAAGTAATGCTGTCATGTCTGAAGATCCCAAATCAATGCATAAAGCTCCTTGTCATATGTTGGATAATTCAGAGTAGCTCCTCCCAACTTCTCACTAAAGTAGGCGATGGTCTTGTGCTCTTGCATCAACATTGCTCCAATACCTACTCCAGACGCATCACATTCAATTTCAAAGGTCTTTGAAAAATCAGGAAGCATAAGCAAAGGGGCGTTAGTCAACTTCCCTTTAAGCGTCTGAAATGCTTCTTCTTGCGTTGTTCCTTTTGTAAACACAACGGTTTTCTTGATCACCTCTTTGAGTGGGACTACAATAGTGTTGAAGCCTTTCAAAATCTCCTGTAAAACCCAGCAAAACCATGAAAGCTTCGCACTTCTTCAATTATCGATGGAGTAGACCAATCTGGAATTGCGTAAACCTTCTCTTCATCAACCTATACTCTCTAGGAACTAATAACAAAACCTAGAAAAACAATGTTATCCGAACAAAAGGTGCATTCATTCAAGTTAGAATAGAGTTTTTCCTTCCTAAGAGACTCTAACACCGATTCCAAGTGAATAGCATGATCATCAAGACTCAATGGATTCTTGCAAAACATGGTTCATAAATGCATGAAAGTACTAGGTGCATTGGTTAATCCAAAAGGCATGACTAACCACTCATATAATCCATGTTTTGTCTTAAAGGTTGTTTTTCATTCATCTTCTTCTTTCATTTTAATATGATGATTACCACTCTTCAGATCTATCTAAGAAAACATCTTGAACCATGCAACTCATCTAGCATATCATCTAACCTATGAATAGGATAACGATAGTTTACCGTAATGTTGTTGATGTCTCTACAGTCGACGCACATCCTCCAAGTCCCATCCTTCTTAGGTATTAAAAACACAGGTACAACACATGAACTCAAGCTCTCCTGAATGTATTGCTTCTCCAAAAGCTCGCCTACTTGCCTCTGAATCTCCTTCATTTCCACCGAATTTGTTTTGTATGCAGGACGGTTTGGAATTGAAGCTCCAGGGACGAAATTAATCTGATGTTCGATCCCTCTGATGGGCGGAAACCCCTCTGGGTTTCTTCTGGAAGAACGTCTTCAAATTCCTGAAAAAGACCAGAAATGCTACTCGGAAGATCTGGTGTTAAGTTAGCTAAACTCATAAGAGTTTCTTTGTAAACAAGTAAAAGAAAAGGTTGTTGTGTAGATAACGCCTTTCGGAGTTTACCAGAGCTCACAAAGAAATTAGAAGATCTCAGAGGTTTGCTCTCACATGCCTTTTTCTAGATTTCTATCAGACTCTCATTTATCTGGTGATTAGTGTTTTGGGGGTCATTCACAATTTGTTACTTTCCTTCTTGTTTGAGCTGCATCTGATCAACATGTATCTCCTGAGGCGTCATAGGAATGAGTGTGATCTTCCTTCCATTGAGCTGAAAGGAATGGTGATTTGTATAGCCATCATGGACCGCCTTCTTATCAAATTGCCACGACCTGCCCAACAATATGTGTCTTGCGCTCATAGGTAAAACATCGCAGAGAACTTCATCATGACAACGTCCAATCGTCAATGGAACAAGGACCTACTTTGCTACTCTCATATCATCTCATTCTTCCAACCACTAAAGTCTGTAAGGATTAGGATGCTTTGTTGTTGCCGACCCAAACTTCTGCACCATTGCAGAGCTAGCAACGTTAGTACAGCTACCTCCATCAATAATTAGATTGCATTCCTTATCCTGGACTTTACAATGAGTATAGAACAGATTCTCCCGCTGCTCCTGATAACCTTCACTAGCATGTATACTGAGGCTCCTCATCATCACCAATAACTCGCCTCTGATGGCTTCTTCTTCGTACTCAGTTTCAGAATCCAGCACTTCTTCTTCGCCAGTCTCTATATCGCCATTGTCCAGCAACACCATGGCTCTCTTGTTTGGATATTCATTAGAATAATGCCCTCTTCCTTGACACTTAAAGCACTGGATGTCCCTGCTTCTGTTGGCATTTCCATCTCCTTATGCAACAGATTTGTCTTTGAAGCCCTGTCCCGAACTAGTTGGCTTGCTTTCCTCCTTTGTCTTTCCATTATATCGAGGTTTGGAATAGCTTGGCTTGTTATTCTTATAGTAAGATGGCTTAGAAGAATACCCACAAGGTGTTCTCAGCGAAATCATGCGCTTGATCTGCTTCTCAATCAGATTAGCCTTATGCAGAAGATCTTCCATCTCCACATAGTGCTCCAATTTCACCTTATCTTGTATCTCTTGGTATGATCCTCCAATGAACCTGGTCATAGTAGCTTCTCTATCCTCCTCCAAATTCTCCTTAATCATCAAAGATTCCATCTCCTGGAAGTACTCATCTACGCTTCTACTTCCCTGTGTATGTCTCCTCGGCTTATGATGCAATTCTCTGTGGTAATGACTTGGCACAAATCCCTCCTCATGATCCACTTCATCTCAGCCTAAGTATCAATAGGAGGATCTTCATCACGTCTCCTTACAATCAACAATTGATCCCACCAATTAATAACATAATCCATAAAATCAGTTGCAGCCACACGTACCTTCTTGGCTTCAGTGAAATGTTGACATGAAAAAATTGCTTCTACCTTCTTCTGCCACTCCAGGCTGGATCACTCTTCCCTTGAAAGGGTGGAATCTTCATCTTCAGACCACCAAGAGAATCATCTTGTCTCAGTCTCTGCTGATTTCGCGGTGGATCATGTTCATCTTGGCTCTCGTCATCGCCCAAGCTTTCTTCATAGACATTTTTTCCCCCAATGCGCTTAGGCGAATCGCATCTGTGTTGGTTTGGTGTCCGTTGCTACGCCACTTTTCCTACAGAGGCAGCTACTTCTTGGACTTGCTCATGGACTTGATCAATCCTCTCATGTATACTTTCCATCTCGTTCCGCATGATTTTTTGCACCTCTGCAATTAATGCTTGCAGTTGTAGATTCAGAATAATTGGCTCCGGAGTAATATCTTCGTCTTTAGTTTTAGACATATCTTACCTGCAAAACTCAGCAAACATCTGGTAATAAAAGCTTACCAAGTGTTTCTCTCAAGTGTTTATCACTCAATCTCTCTTAAGATTCTCACTGAATGATTCTCCCAAAGCTCTTATCGAACTAATAGCCAAATAGCATTCGGTCTCAACCTAAAATGAAGCACCAAAGTGTGTTCACTAAACTAGAAATTGACAAGAACAAAAGAAGTGCAGAAAAGAAAGAAAAAAATTTCGGATTTTTTTTTTCGTTGACTTTTTCCGAATTTTTCCGACTTTTTTTTGAAAAAAGGAAAAAGAACTAGGGTTTCAGTTTATAGAGAAAAGAAAATCCTAAAAGAAAACACAGAAAATCGAAGAGGATGAAAGAAATTTGATGAAAGATGGGAAAGATGGATTGAGAAAACCAATTCCATATCAGCTCTGATACCACTTGATATGGTCTTGGATTTCTCTGGAAATTGGTGGTGATGGATAATCTTGAAAGGGTTTTCCCAAGGAGCT
Organism: Anastatica hierochuntica; assembly: GCA_900406275.1. Classification (NCBI taxonomy): domain Eukaryota; kingdom Viridiplantae; phylum Streptophyta; class Magnoliopsida; order Brassicales; family Brassicaceae; genus Anastatica; species Anastatica hierochuntica. The sequence continues at coordinate 4,846 of OVAN01006793.1, read as the reverse complement.
GAAGAGAAACAATTATAAGCAAAAACTTTTGTATTTGATTAAATTTCTGGATTAAAAGACACTAATTGAGTTTACATTGTTTATATAGCAAAAGAAATAAACTTAAACTAAAAAGAAACCTGAAAATAAATGAAAATACAGGAAAATCCCGATATAATAAAAAAAACACGTGACTCTCGAAAACAAGGGGTGATCAATCGATCTGGTTCAAGTGATCGATCTACTTGCATCGTAGAAAGGTGATCGATCAATCACTTGACCAAATCGATCGATCTGAAGTGCAACAATGAGATCGATCGATCCGGTGATATGATCGATCGATCCTATGCTTCTGACGCTTCTTCATCCTTCTGAAGGAATCCAAGCAGTGTCTCCTTAAGTCTTTTGGCATTTGCACGCGTCATTGGCCTTCCGGAAGTAGCAACGCCTCCTCTTCAAGTATGTCAGCCTTGATCACATCAACATCTCCTCTACGTTCTCTGTACAGAAGGCTTGGTACATCTTTTGTTGAAAGCATAGCGTGATGATGCATTACATGGAATATGCTTCTCTCTGATGGGACTAATGATACACCACCTCTAATTCGCCGATGATAGCCTTTTTCTGTGTAAAGCCACGAAAGAGGAATGTTTGATTCAGAAATCTATTCTGAAAAAGTATGAAGAAGCAACCAGACAAGTTATTAATCCCTCCAAGTCTTCAATTACTTTTGGTTCAAAGGTTGATACAAAGATAAAGAAGCTTTGAATATTCATTCCGAAGGAGGAGGTGGAACATTCCACGGGCTCCCAGAATAATTCATTGGATCAAAAATTCAAATGCTTGATTACATACATGTAAAACTCTAAATGAAGCTATCAAGATGATACTCTCGTACTCTATCTCAAGGAGGAAAAGAAGTCTTGTTGAAATTGAAGCTTTGTCCATGACCCTATACGCGATGTCAGTCTTTAAACTACCAAAACTTCTTGTGAGAATATGTCTAGCGCCATAGCAAGTTACTAGTGGAGTAAGATAAGAGGAAAATTCATTGGTTGAGTTGGGAGAAACTTTGTATACCAAAGAAAGATGGAGGAATGGGTTTCCATGACATTAAATTATTTAATCAGGCTCTCTTAGCCAAGCAGGCTTAGCGTGCACGAAATGAACCTGAAATCCTATGTGCTCGTGTCCTGAAAAGCAAGTATTATCCCAACTCATATTTTTTGAATGTTGGCCTTGGACAAAAACCTTTATTCCCTTGGAGAAGCATAATTCATGGTCGGGCACTCTTACTCCAAGCTTTGCTTAGAACATTTGGTAATGGAAAATCTATACGCGTATTGCTTGACCCTTCACTTTTTGATGGGACCATGGGACGTCCTCTGATAAAGCCTCAGATTTTTTATCTAAATTTAATGGTTAATTGATCTTACTGATCTTGTTTCAAAAGTTTGGAGACGTGACAAACTTGAAGAATTGTTCTTCCTTGAAGATATTCTCATAAGTATGAAGATGAAGCAAGCTTCCCATCTTGATAACTATTGGACTTGGCTACATAATCGCAGCAACACTTACTCGGCCAAATCAGGATACTAGTTAAGTCGTCGGGTCAACAAACCGGATTTCTTCAGGGAGATTGAAGAAAGACCATCACTCAACCCCCTTAAGGAAAAGCTATGGAAGATAGCTAACCCCCAAAGATTAAGGGGGGGGGGGGTTATTGGGAATTGTATTTTTGAGGATTGTTAAAATTTTAAGAATACATTGTTATTGGTTTATGTATTATAACATTCTTGATAAAATCTATTGTTATTGGTTTGATGATTTTAAATATTCATTCAAAATCTATTGTTATTGGTAGTTGTATTTTTGAGGATTGTTAAAATTTTAAGAATACATTGTTATTGGTTTATGTATTATAACATTCTTGATAAAATCTATTGTTATTGGTTTGATGATTTTAAATATCCACTCAAAATCTACTGTTATTCAAAATTTTTTGTTTTCGTTGATTTTATGATTCAATTAAAATCTAGTGTAATTGGAACATGGATTCTCAACAAAAATAACTCATTGAACACAATTTTCAAAATACTCCACATATACCTTGGATTCTTAAAATCCTTACAATTAAAAACCTTTGATTGCTTTTTCTAAAACACAAAACTCTCTGCAAATTTAACAAAACTCTTTACAGATTTAATAAATCTTTCAACTTTTAAAATCAATCAACTTTGTGAAATTCAATTCCCACTAACCCCTAAAGTTTTTATGTGGAAAGCTCTCAATGGAGCCTTGGTTGTGGCGGAATCTCTCAAGTATCCGGGAATGAAAATCGACCCTCGCTGTCAGGTTTGTGGATATGAACCAGAAGATGTGAATAACATCCTTTTCTCTTGTTGTAAAGCTCGCCAAATTTGGTTCTTAAGCTTCTTTCCTTTGCCTGTTGAAGGCTTTCATCCAACTTCGATTTATGTCAATTTCCAACATTTATTGTCTGTGGATTCTAACAATCGAGTACTGATTGAGTTTCGTCGTGTCTTCCCTTGGATTTTCTAGATACGATGGAAAAAATGAAACAAACTATGTTTCAAAGGTAGACAATTTGACACTCATGAAACATTTGGGATGATATTTCCGAGTGGTTCCAAGCTCAAGAATGTACAGAGGACAATGACTGTGATGTGGAAAAAGAAGTGCGTTTGGAAGTGTCTTCTTGGTCTCCTCCTCCACAAGAATGGGTTAAGTGTCAGGAGTCTTGTGGTCAAAGAAAAGGAGGTTGTATGGCTGCGCTTGGATTCTACGGAATCACAAGAGTGAGGTCCTTTAGCTTCATTGACAATTTTGTTGATAGTATGAGAAGTAATCGTTTTGCTCGAGTTATATTTGCTATTGAAGCTCTAGAATAAATGGGAGGAATCACCAAACCGGATTGAATGACCTACATCAAAATTACTTCTTCTCAATCATCTAAACGGCTGGAAGGTGCGAAATGTATGTGGAGCTTTGAATAGATGTGCTCTTTTGATTGCTTGTAGACTCGTAGTGTTACTATGGAGGATGGTATGTGGCTTTCGGTTCCCCAAATTGGTTGCTATCGGTAGTGGAAGCAGAGAAGCGTAATCTATGAATCATATTTCAGATGCTGCTATGATCTCTCCTTCTTCATAACTGAGCTCTGTTCTTAATCATAGCTTTGTTCTTCTTTCTCTGTTTCTGTAAATTGCGTTGTTCTGTAATTTTCGTTGATCCATGTCCTATTTGACCCTTTTAAGTAATACTAGGGGAAGTTCCGCGCTACGCGCGAGTTTGTGTTTGNAATTGTAGTGTTTTTATTACAGTGCATTCTTATTAAGAGTGTGTAATGTTTAGAAGTTTAGTAATTTGAATATGAAAACAATAACTAATGCTAATGTGTTTAAAATTTAAAAAATGTTCAATAGACATAACGCTTTTAGTTAATCACATGAATACAAAGTTTCTCGACAAAACAACTTCATGTAGTGTAGGCATGCTTGTTGGTGCTTATATCTTCTCTTCGGAAAGACTTCATGTGTTTTTTTACATAGCAAGAATGTCGGTCTCGCCATTGTAGGTTGTTCCTTTGGTAATCTGTAAATGGGAGAAAATGTTTCTTTAATATTAGATATATAACTTTTTTGTTTAGGTGATTTTCTACCATGTAATTTGTGCACTTTTTCCCTCTCATTATGAAGTGATTGTCGATCTTCTTCTCATATATAACCTGCATTGTACGCTATGTTATTTTTTTATTCTTGTAGTTTATATTATGAATTTAGTACAATGTGTCTCATTTTCTCGANTAAATTTATCTGTAGACGATATTCCTCACGCTTTCTTCTGGTTCTACTTCTCCTTGTAAGATGTGCAGTCTTTGTGGGGTTGTGACTCTTGAAGGAGAAACATAAAGTTGTCCATGACTGAAGACTGGACTGGTAAAGTATATGAGTACTTGCTTTAGTCCTTGATTTTTGTTTATAGCCATCGCGTTGCAAACCCTAATTGAGAATTGGCGTCCACGCAGTGTGAAAGGTGATTCGTTTTAGGCGGTGATAAAACAATCCTTGGTATTAGGACCTTCTGACCGGTATTTGCCCCCGTGATTATTTGCCCCTCGATTAGCCTCTTGCTCGATTGGGTGATAGTTAGCCTTGTTCCATTACATAGTCATTCTCTTTGGTTTATGTTCTTTTGGAGCATAATGGACACATCTATTTTGAGCTTGAGTTTATGTTTTGGGAGTCCAGGGAACTCCAGCAATGTTAAGTATCCAATAGGGTACATTGCACCATATTATGCACCAATTGTTTCGGCTTTCCTGTAAGTATCGACACTTTGATATTCTTTTAGTTCTCTGGCAATTTGTTGAGCATGTAGTCGTTGTTTGATGAAAGTGATGCAGCCGCTATTTTTCAACTGGGTGTCCACTATTGTCCATGAAGAAGTTTCCCGGAACAAATATCATTTCCCCATCAAGATCATTCATTGTAGGTTGGGTATTGCTCATTGCAGCAGTACCAATCTCCAAAATTAAGTAACCGTGATGCAAATTTTTTTCCTGATTAATGTAGCCTCATATTCTTCTCTAGCATTAGTAGTTGACACTGTCCCCACAAATAGGATTGGCTAATAGATGCCAATACCGTATATGCTCTTGTTCCTTGTAGTATGACCGGTAAAGTTTG
>OVAN01006792.1:0-20669 GCA_900406275.1 Anastatica hierochuntica | reverse complement strand
GTACTTATTGTTTAATGTTGTAACTAATATCAATTTAAAAATTTAAAATTTCAAAGTTTTAAAATCTATATTAAAACATATAAAAGTATACTTTTAAAAGTTTAAAACACTTTTAATTTACATATATAATTAATTTTAAAACTTGTAAAATTCTAAAAAATTTAAGATTTTAAAATTTTCTCTTTCATTAACGTTGTAAATTTACGACGATTTAACGACGAATGTTGAATATAATCGTCGCTAAATCGTCGTAAATTTACGACGATTTAGCGACGATAATTTGTTCCAAAATTGATGTTTATATGTCGTTAGTTTACAATCAGTTTACAACGATTTAGAGACGAAACTCATTTCGTCGTTAAGTCGTCGTAAATTAACGACGAATTTGCGACTAATTTGTAACATCGAATTTACGACGAAATTCTATCGTCGTCAACTTTACGATGAATTAACGACGATTTTTCTTTTGCGACGATCCATTAACGACGATTTTGACTTCGTCGTTAATTCGTCGTTAAGGATGTATACCGACGATTTAGCAACGATTTCGATCGTCGTTAAACATCTGTTTTCTTGTAGTGCAAGTAAATGGGTCTTCACAATCAAGTACAAGAGTGATGGAACGATTCAAAGGCATAAAGCAAGGCTAGTGGCAAGAGGATTCACTCAAGTATATGGTGAAGATTACATTGATACTTTTGCACTCGTAGCAAAGCTTCACACGATCCGGGTTGTTCTCTCTATTTCCATGAACTTGGAATGAAATCTTTGGCAAATGGATGTCAAGAATGCATTCCTACAAGGCGAGCTAGAAGATGAGGTTTATATGCATCCTCCTCCGGGTTTAGAACACATTGTCAAACCCGAAAATGTGTTAAGATTAAAGAAAGCAATCTATGGGCTCAAGCAATCTCCAAGGGCGTGGTATCATAAGCTAAGTACTACGCTTAATGGAAGAGGTTTTAGAAGATTTTGAGGTTGATCATACTCTCTTTACGCTACCTAATCCAAATGGAATAGTGGTAGTACTCGTCTATTTGGATGACATCATCACGGTAAGTGACAAAGAAGGTGTACAAGCCACAAAGGTATATCTTAATTTCGTGTTTGATATTAAAGATTTGGGTGAACTAAAGTACTTCCTAGAAATAGAAATAAACCGATCAAAAGAGGGGCTATTTCTATCTCAAAGGAAGTACACCCTTGATATGTTGTGTGAGATAGGTAAGCTTGAAGGAAGGATAGCTAAAACTCCTCTTGAAGATGGTTACAAGATTGTACGTGAGGGGGAGTTTGAGGATGAAGCATTTGAAGATGCAAAACTCTATAGAAGAATGGTTGGAAAGCTTATCTACCTCACCATCACAAGACCGGATATATGCTTCGCCATGAACCAAGTAAGCCAACATATGCAACAACCGAAGATGAATCATTGGAAAATGGTGGAAAGGATCCTTAGTTACTTGAGTGGATCTTCGGAACAAGGAATATGGATGGGTTGCAACAAGGATACCGAGATAGTAGGATATTGCGATGCGGATTGGGCCGAAGATAGAAATTATCGAAGATCTACTACCGGCTATTGCACCTTCATAGCAGGAAACTTGGTTACTTGGAAGAGTAAGAAACAAAAGGTGGTGTCATGCTCTAGTGCTGAAGCCGAGTATAGAGTCATAAGAAATCTCACAAACGAGCTGATTTGGATCAAGAACTTACTCACAAATTTGGGTATAGAATCATCAAGACCAATCACAATGCATTGTGATAATCAAGCCGCCATTCATATAGCGTCTAATTCGGTGTTTCACGAGCGGACAAAGCACATAGAGGTGGATTGTCATAAGGTTCGGAAAATGGTTGAGAAAGGAGTCATATTACCGTGTTACACAAGAAGCGAAGATCAATTGGCGGATTTCTTCACCGAAGCTACAAGCAAGAGGATATGTGAGTCCATCTTTCCAAGACTTAGACTCACTAGCATTCGGATTTGAGGACCCCTTAGCCATGAGGACTTGTACTCTTTTTTCCTAAGTGTGGTTTTCTCCCAAAGGGTTTTCCCACTTAGGTTTTAATGAGGCAAGAAATCATGGTTCCAATTTTAACTATAGTAAGGACCTATAATTAAGCTTGAGAGGGAGTATTAAGATTGAAGACTACTTACATGATATTAATCATGTAAGGATAGATTTAAGTCTTAATCAAGTTTATGAGAAATAAAATAAAGAAAAAACTGTAAGAAGAAAGACTAAAGAGCCGTTGGAGTCAAAGCACAAATACTATTAAAGGAAAGATCACATGTTCTAGCTAAGAAGGAACAAAGAAGGAGTTGTCCCTTTCCTTGTAAGGTGCCGTTAGCTTCCTCCAAAAGAAGACCAACTTTTACACTCTTACACAATATTAAATTCCTAGTACTAGCATTTGTCTTCTTGAATAAGCTACATTTTAAAATCAAGGTTCTCTATAAGAACCCTCTCTTGTATGTAATAAGCTATCAAGGAAAAATAATAAAACCTTTTTTTCTCTCTCTCTAGTTCGAAATCTTAATCTCTCTTTCTCTTATAATTCAAACATGTTCTTCATATTTCTCTCATAATTTCTTACAATTCTAACAATTTTGAAAGTTGTAGCTCCTGTAAAATGTGGCCTCATTGTGTAGGAAGTTTAGATTCCTCATTGTATGTCCTGAAAACAAGTGACACAAAAAGAAAAAAGAGAATAGTAAAAGAAAAAATCAGAAAAAGGAAAAATGAAAAAAAAAGGAAATCCTAAAACTAAAAGAAAAAAAGAAAAGAACATAAACATTTCCTAGACTAATCCTAGTTGAAAATCCTTAGACAACTAACAAGTCTCCGACAATGGCGCCAGAAAGCTTAACGTGTGTCAAGTTTCACCCTAAAAACGACACTATACCTGTAAGTGCACAACGTAGTTGTGTACTTTAGGCATCGATCCCACAAGGACGAGAAGTGCACTAAGGATCTACAGACTTTCGAAATTAGCTAAGAAGGAATAAAGATTGATTGGTTTTTGGTTTTAAAGGATATAAAGAAACAATGCAAAACAGAAAAGCAAAGAAAGAGCAATTAAAGATAAACGTTAGACAAATAGGAAATTGTAGAGAACGTAAACTAGCATGCAAGGGTTTTATTTTCGGGTGCTATTTTTGCTTAGGTATAGAACACAACCGAGAATTATGTCCTTTCCACTTTCGAGGTTCGGGGTACTATACTAATTAACAACCAAGGGACTCAACTTTCGCAGGTCCTTGTAGAAGACAAGTATGCATTAACTATGTGTGTATGATTGATTATTCACAATTCTAGATCAATCTACTTTCGAAGCCTAAATAGAATTGCTCACTAAATACTAGTTCAAGCGGTAAGTCAAGCTTTTGGAATGGATACCACTATAGATCTACTCACTAACTGGCCTAGGAAGTGAGATAACATTGAATACGAGTAAAGCTGATAACGTTAATGATAAACCCTAATAAATTTGAATCCCTAAACATACATGATCATGAACTCGTGATAACCTACTGTCTAAGTAAAAAACTACTCAACACTTAACATGTTAAACGCGCAACAACAAAGAATATAAAGCAATAGATCAATCAAAGATAGAGGGAACGAGAAAAACGAGTTTATTGATGAAATAGTGAAGAAAGATCAAATCCTTTGAGATGGGAAGGGCACGAACCCAAAGGGTTCGTCCCTACCTCCTTGAGACCCTAATATAACCTATAACAATGCAACTCTACCAAATACAAAGGCTAAAAATAAGTATAAACAGGCTTTGTCCAATATTAGGTCAATTAGGTTAAAATCGTGCCTCTAGGGCCATCAAATTTGGGCTTCTTCTAGAAGGGCTTTCACTTGACTTCTTGTGCTTGAAAATACTTGTAAGAAATCCAATTTGGTCGTGTTAAATCCTTTATAGAAACAAAGTCGTGATAATTTAGTTCTATCCTTCCTACGCATCCTTCATTTGCGAGCCAGCAGAACCAGTCTTCAGTATAGTTAGTATAACTCTTGATCCACTGCTCCAAATGATGTGAAACCAATTCTATATGAAAGCTGCTCAATTCTCTAGCTCCTTTCCTAAATTCAACATAATCCAGGAAGGCCTTCATATTGGATGATCTTTCTGATTCTCGAAAACTGTCTAGAAACTAGTTGTTGCTCCAATTAGATCCATAATGCTCAAAGATGCATAATGCTCAAAACACTATAAATACAGGAAAAATACCATTCATGCATAAATTTGCTTAAAAACACTAAGAAAACAAACTAAAATATATAAGAAAAGTGGTAAAATATAGGTGTTATCAACCCTCTTGTGCCATAAGTCCCCTTCAAATGACTACTTCGTTCTAATTCTTTTCGGTATCTTTGTTTTGGTTGATGTTCTTCTTGGAAGCAAACTAGCAATCCTCCTTGGAAATCATATTCTAATTGATTTAAGTGCATATTAAGTCCTTAGAAAAAGCTTCAAGGTTTTCATTCCTCTCATTAAGATCAAAGTTCTTGTTGTCTATTGAAGTTTAGATCTTTTGCTCCAAATGACTTTGAGATTCGAGAAGTTGCTCTATCAAGAGTTGGATTTTGAACATGAGAAACTCCAAGGGCATGTAAGAACTTGGTGAATGGAGTTGAGATTGTGGGGGAACTAGGGCGTGGATGGTTTTAATGTTGTTGACCTTCATGTGGTAGAAAACATCGAGAACTTCGGTTCTCAAAGCTCCGATGATCTGCATTGGGTGTGCTCTTCCTTTCTAAAAATTTGATGTTTTCCCAGTGAAATTTTTTTATGAAACATCCTCTTAAAGTTGATTCATGGCTGGTAGCAAACCTCAAATTGTGCTCCTTTTGATAGTGGTTTCTTAATTCATCAGGCTTCGCTATGCTGAAAATTGCATGATAAAACTCTACATCCTTTATGAATTAAATTAAATGACGATCTTGGTGCTAGAGCATATGAAAATTTCAGCCATAGCTTGTAGTTCAGAGGGTTTCAAAATTTTGGTGTTTTTTCTCTCTTGAGTTTTTTTGAAAAACTAAAGAGACGTGATTAGAAAAGTTAGTAGGGAAAATCATAATCCTAAGCTAAATAGAATAATACTTGGGCAATTCTCAAATATAGCACATTTTTTCATTTTCTGGACACACTTAGCATGTGGCTTAGGGTTTTCCACGTGTAGCATTTTTAAAATGTTAGAATGACCATTTTACCCCTGACCATTTTTAAAATGTGGTTTAGTGTTCTCATTTTCCCTAAACCCTAAACCCTAAACACTAAACCCTAAACCCTAAACACTAAATCCTAAACCCTAAACCCAAAATTAGACAGGGGTATTTTCGGTATACCGTGTGTTAAATATGCTAGGGTTGGAAATTTTGGGCTTGTATGCTACATGTGGCCCAAAAACACAAAAGTGTGCTATCTAAGGGAATTTCTCATAATACTAAAGTATTAATTATAACAAAGAAAAAGTTAAACTAAACAAAAATTTCTGATGTAAATTCCAAAGTGTTAATATCCTAAAAAATTACAAAGAGAAAGATCAAAACAAAAATTAGTGTTAATATTGAAATTCCTAGACTACAAAAACTGAGAATTACAAAATGAAAACGAAAATATTTTTTAGACTAATTCCAAATCGAATTCGTAAGGCAACTAACTAGTCCTCGGTAATTGTTGGGCCTGGATTCGGCCTATCTGTTAGGAGTCCGCCACAAATTCAGGTTTAGGTCCAAGAAAAAAATTTATTGGATTGGTTGAAAAGGACCAATTTGCGAGGGCCCATTTGTGGAAAAACAGAAGTAAAACAAGGAAAGGAAGCTGATAATACGTACGAGTCAGGTTTTGTCCGCTAAAGAGGTTAGACCCGAGTCAGGTTGCGAAAACAGAAGCCTAAAGGATCAGACTCCGGGTACCTAGTCTTCAGGCCTAGTACTCAGTCAAAGATGATGATTGCGAATCCCGAGAACTATGGAAGAAATATCGGAAGAAGTTACAACAGCTTTAGGTCTCGAGAGCAACTATAAAAAGGAACTTCGAAGAAAAGAGAAGGGGGAAAAACACACTTTTCCTTTGTAATCATTGAACTCGATCATTATTATTCAGAAACCTCTTTGTAACCATTGTTGTAATCGTGAATCTCAATAAAAACATCAGTTCATTCAATAAATTCTAACGGGATTCTACCCACGTTTTAGTCTCTTCATCTAAACTAAACCTAAAAATCTAAGTGTGGATTTTATCCTCCACATTTTAGCGCCATATGTGGGGAGAGAAAACAGAATCCCTGACTCCGTAACTTGAAGATGAATCCTTCCAATCAAGGCGTGAATCTTTCAACCCCTGATTCAACCACTTCGAGCCTTAGCTCCCCGAATCACGGAGGTTCCGACCATCCAACCATGGAGCCTCAACTCCCCGATCATCATAACGAGCCATAGCCTTTGGCTAGCGTTCGATCCAACCATATCACCACCGGAATTGATATTCACATATCCTCCGATGATATGGATCGAAGGCCTCAAGCCTTCGAGGATTCCCAGCGACAGGTTTCTACCGGCTCTGAGATTCGCCAAATGATGTTACAGCTACTGGATAGAGAACAAGAGAACGAACGTGTAATGCAGCAACTCGCCTCTCGGCAGCAACAATTCGAGGAGGAAACGAGGTCTCTGGCCGCGTCGAACCAAAATTCACAGCGACAAGGTCACCTTTCGGGACCTAATAATCGATCCCTCGTTCCCTCGAAGTCATCTAGAATTCTCTCCCGGTAGCACGATACCTGAGGAGAAGGGACCTCTCTTCTAGACTCCCGCCACAGAAGCAATCCCTGCGTTTAACCCTCCTGTCACCAATGCTATGGGGACTAACTTAGCTACTACTAGCTCATCACCTGCGCAGATACCTCACCAGGTACGCGAGAAGGGTCATCAGTTACCTTCTCCACCGCCCATATTCAGGTTTGCAAGAGATATATCGGTCCCATCTAGCGGCAGAACCTCGGCCTCAGTCTATCAAACCCGAAACCTGACCCTAGAATCGGAGGCTCAGAGAAGAACAAAAGCTACGACCACAACTTATCCAAACCTCCCCACTGATCTCTCCCAACCAAACAATCCAGGAGCCCGAGAAAGGCCAGAATCCCCAGCAGCCTGGGAACGCAAACAGAATTGGTCCCAACGTGAGCTACCTAGTTTGGTACCTATCAATGACCCAGCAGTCCTACCCCTGGATGGACCTGAAGCTATCCGGAAATACATGGAACAAACCCATGTAGCTCTCCAGAAGCTGAATGCTCAGGTCCACAAGGCCACGAGTTCAGCTCCCGAAATTGAGAGCATAATTTAGGAAACCCGTGGAAAACCATTCACCGACAGGATCGCGAACTCTTACATAAGAGACACACGAAAAATTCGGATATCTGAATACGATGGTACCTCAAATCTTAAATCTCATTTGAGAGCTTTTAGATTAGCCATCGTAAAAGCTGATTTCACCCGTGAGGAATGTGAAGAAGGCTATTGCCGAACTTTCGTCGAGAACCTGGTCGGAACAGCTCTCGAATGGTTCTCAGGCTTTGAGCCTAACTCAATAGATAGCTTTGACCAGCTGACCAATGCTTTCATAAAGCAATACTCGACCCACATCAAAAAGCAGTCTTTCGAGGTAGACCTCTGGAAGATCAGACAAGGAACAGGAGACTCACTGCGATTCTATATAGAGAAGTTCAGAGCAGTGAGAACCAAACTCTCGAATCCTAATGACCAGGTCGCTATCGAAGCCCTCAGGAGAGGTCTCTGGTATCGTTCTGAATTCTGGTCCGAATTAACAATTAATCCTCCCCCAACAATCGACGGTGCATTCCACAAAGCATCCCGATACATCCCTTTGGAAGAGGAAACTACCGCAATGGATAAAATCCACAAGAAGCCTCAGAACCCTCCAAAGACTGATCCACAAGAAGGAAAAAGTCTCCCTAAAAAGGGGAACTTTCGAAACAACCAAACTAAAGGAGAGCATTCTCATGCAGAAGAAGAAGCGCAACAGGAGAAACTTGTCGCTGCAACAAGCAAGGCACCGTGGACTAAGGCTGATGACGAGAACAAGTTTTGTTCCTATCACGAAAGAAACGACCACTCCACGGAAGAATGTTGGGACTTCCAGCAGCAGCTAACTGCCAAGTTTGCTTCGAGAGAAATAAAGGATGTAGATCTTAAGAAACCAACACCTTTTCAAAAAAGAGCTTCGATAGAGGCGTCGCCAAAGCGAAACAGATCTCCTGAAAAGGAAACTGACTCGCCGTCCCCTGCTCCCAAGAAAAGAGTAGACATGGTACTTGGGAAATTCCCTCAAGGAAAGAGTCTTCGGGCTAGCGAACCAAAACCTCTTCCTGAAGGATCTATAGTTGCTCTATTCGAAAGGGCTCCTATACTAAAAACCTCTGATTCAAGGATTGATTACATCCTTGGAGGGTCCAGAATTTGTCATGATTCCGTTAACTCCATCAAGAGTCACTTGCGAAAGGCCGAGTCCAATACTCGATCTAAACCTTCTCCACTGGAGCCTAACTCGAAGATCTCCTTCTGGGAAAGCGAGACTCTCAATCTCGATAAATATCATGACGATGCTCTAGTCGTCACCCTGAACATCGCAGGGTACGACATAGCTAAGCTCATGGTCAACACTGGAAGCTCTGTCGACCTTATTTTCTATAATGCCCTTAAAGGGATGGAGATAGACGATTACGAAATTACCGAAGAGAAGGCTAATCTCGTACGATTCGCCGGAGAGACAACCACCTCTCAGGGAACTGTCAAACTCCCAGTCATAGCTAGCGGAGTTATGAAGATGATCAACTTCGTGGTAATAGATCGACAAGCCCCCTTCCATGCAATTTTAGGGAGACCCTGAATTCATTAGATGAAAGCAGTAGCCTCAAACTATCACCAGTGTGTGAAGTTCCCGACCCCTGATGGGGTGGCTACTATTCGAGGCAGCCAAAGAGTTTCCAGGATCTGTTACCTGGGCGTTTTTCAAATCCTCAAAGAATCCCCCTGCAATTACAGATCCATGAGGGTCGTGAAATGCAACAAAACATGTGAGGTCCGCCCAAGAACCTCACTGAACAAGTTTGCTTTGACGACTCTAACCCTGACAAACGAGTGAGCATTGGGTCAGAATTGCCCCCCAAAACCAAAAAGAAACTCATCGAATTCCTCAAAAACAATGTCAGGACCTTTGCATGGTCCACCGCTGACATGAAAGGAATCGATCCAAACGTCACAACTCACAAGCTTAATGTAGACCCAACCTTTAAGCTGATAAAGCAGAAGCTTCGTAAATTAGGTCTAGAGAAGGCTCAAGCAGTTAACGACGAAATCGACCGGCTTACGAAAGCTGGCTCCATTCGAGAGGTACACTACCCAGATTGGCTTGTTAACCCTGAGGTAGATAAAAAGAAAAACGGGAAGTGGAGAATCTGTATCGATTTCACCGACCTGAACAAAGCCTGTCCAAAAGACAGCTTTTCGTTACCTCATATCGATCGATTAGTCGAGGCCACAACTGACCATCAACTCTTATCCTTTATGGACGCTTTCTCAGGATATAATAAGATTATGATGGATCTTGATGACCAAGAAAAAACCGCTTTCATAACCGAGCGCGACACCTATTGTTATAAGGTAATGACCTTCGGTTTAAAGAACGCAAGAGCTACCTATCAAAGGCTTGTGAACAAAATGTTCGCACGACAGCTCGGGAAGACCATGGAAGTTTACATTGACGACATGTTAGTAAAATCTTTAGCTGAGGAAGACCACATTGCCCACCTAAAGAAATGCTTCGACGTTCTTAATAAATATGATATGAAGCTAAACCCAGCTAAATGTACTTTTGGGGTACCTTTGGGGGAATTTCTAGGCTACCTGGTGACTGAGAGAGGTATCGAAGCCAATCCGAAACAGATAGCCACCTTTTTAGAAATTTCGTCTCCTAGAACTACCAGAGAAGTGCAGCGGTTAACTGGGCGAATCGCCGCCCTAAATCGGTTCATCTCCAGGTCTACCAACAAATGCCTCCCATTCTATAAACTTCTAAAGAATAACAAGAAGTTCTTATGGGATGAGAAGTATGAGTAAGCCTTCAAGCAGTTGAAGGCCTACCTCTCCGAGCCTCCAATACTGCCTAAACAAGTAGAAGGGGAACCCCTTTACCTGTATGTTGCTGTATACCCAGCCGCAGTCAGCAGCGTGTTGGTACGGGAGGAACAAAATGAACAGAGACCTGTCTATTACACTAGAAAAATTCTAATAGATGCAGAAACCATATATCCCGCTATGGAAAAATTAGCCTTGGCAGTCGTGACGGCAGCCAGAAAGCTCCGACCATACTTCCAGTCGCATTTGATTGTCGTAATGACCTCACAACCATTACGAACGATTCTGAACAGTCCTAGCCAATCCGGGCGTCTAGCTAAATGGGCTATTAAGCTCAGCAAATTTGATATAGAAAACAAGCCTCGAACAACAGCCTTAGTTCAGGTCCTTACTTACTTTGTTATCGAACTAGCCTCCGAACACCTCGACGCAAAATCATTAAAACCGAAATGGTCTCTCCATGTCGATGGCGCATCATCACGACAAGGTTCCAGAGTTGGTTTAAGGTTAACTTCCTCAGCTGGCAAAATAATCGAACAATCCTACAGACTTGGCTTCAGTGCCTCGAACAACGAAGTTGAAAACGAAGCGTTAATCGCATGCTTGAAACTAGCAATAGGTCTCGGAATCCGAGAGCTAAATGCTTACTGCGATTCCCAGCTAGTCACCAGCCAGTTTCACAAGGAATATGAGGCAAAGGACGAAAGAATGGGGGCATACCTCGAGGTCATCCAAAACCTTACTAAATAGTTCGATAAATTCGTAATAACGAGAATTCCTCGTGGAGATAACTCCTCCACCGATGCCTTAGCAGCATTTGCCTCCATCTCTGATCCCCTTGTCAAACGAATAATATCGGTCGAAGGCATAGATAAGCCTAGCATCGATATAGCTATCAAAGCTGAAGTCAAAAATACTCCCGAAGAACAACAGGGTGGCCCTCAGGTAACAACTACCACTGATGCCCGGGACAAGCCTCCCACTCAAGTTCTTACCACTTTTTGGTTCCCAAGAACCAGAACCTGTAACTTACAAAAACATGTCTCTAAGGGGATGATCCAAACCCTGGGCTCAAACATGTGTAGGACATGCATCCTTAAGAACACCGAATTTTTGGAATTAGGCACCCTCGGGAACACAATCCTGACTCTATAGTCAACCGCCAATTTAGAAGGTATTATTGAGAACACAGATCCTCCGGAACCTGACTCTCAGAATGCCTCCGAGGGCATGTCCCAGACCCGCAAAGAACCTGGCAGCGATCCAGTACCTGTAGACGAGTCAGTATCGGACTCCCCGATGCCTCTCCATGACAAAGTTATTGGAAGGGAAGATTGGAGGATCCCAATCATGCAATACACTACGGAGGGTACGCCCCCCCCATAAATGGGAGGCTCGAAAACTTAAAGTGTTAAGCGCAAGGTATTGCATAATCGACTCCAACCTATACAAACGAAGTGTATCAGGTCCATACCTAAAATGCGTTCACGGTCCTGATGCTATCAAACTCATGAAAGAGGTACACGAAGGTTCATGCGGGAACCACGCTGGTGGCCGAGCCTTGGCCATCCGATTCAAAAGACAAGGCTATTTTTGGCCAACTATAAACGCAGACTGCGAAGTCTACTCTTCTCAGTGCGACAAATGTCAAAGGCATGCCCCGATCATTCATCAGCCTACAAAAAAACTATCTTCGATATCCACACCTTTTCCCTTTATGCATGGTCCATGGATGTCATAGGACCGCTAGTAGCTTCAGGAAAAGGACAACAGAAACTTCGCTTCCTGTTATTCCTAACAGATTACTTCACCAAATGGATAGAAGTCGAGGCTCTCCAGCAGGAAACCAAAGTCGAGGTCGGACGATTCTTATGGTGCGACATCATATGCCATCATGGTATTCCATATGAAATCGTAACAGATAACGGATCACACTTTATATCCGATGACTTTATAGCATTCTGTGATAAGTGGGGCATACGCCTCACCATGTGCACACCTCGATACCCTCAGGGGAATGGTCAGGTCGAGGCTGCTAATAAGTCAATTTTAGCTAACCTCAAGAGATGCCTAGGTACCAATAAGAAATCTCGGTCCGATAGGTTACCAGAAGTCCTTTGGGTATGCCGAACCACCCCACAAAGGGCCACAGAGGAAATTCCTTTTTCTTTAGCCTACGGGATGGAAGCAGTAGTCCCGGCCGAAACCTCAGTTGGAAGCCTCTGACGAAGCTTATGTGCATCTAATCCTGAAGTTAATAATCAGTTGCTAATGGATAACCTCGATTTAATCGAAGAACGGCGAGACCAAGCATTGATTCGCATTCAAAATTATCAGCAAGCAATGACTCAATACTTCAATTCCAAAGTAAGGCCTCGAAGATTCGTAATTGGTGACCTCATGCTAAGAAAAGTATTTGAAAATACCAAAGAGCGAGGTGCCGGGAAGTTAGGAACCAAATGGGAAGCTCCTTATCGGATCATCCACATAGTATGACCCTGCATCTACAAGCTCTTAAAGGTATGAACCGGGGTACCTGAGACACGTTCATGGAATACCATGAATCTTAAAAAGTATTATTACTAGGTACTATCGCTAATCGAACAACGTAAGGCTTGATCCCTCGAATGGGTACGTAGGCAGCTCTGCATATTGAGTGCAACCCCAATCTCATAAAAACCTCCTCTATGCTAATCAAAGGGGGCACGTGCTTGGACAAGAGCATACAACCCAAGAAACGTCAATATCAGATACGATATTAAGGAAAGATAGAACCTCAAACATTCTTGTAAAGTCACATATATATGTAATTATTGCAATATGTTGTATTCAATATATGGTGTCAATAAAACAAGTTTTACATCAATTCTAGGTTGCCAGAAACCTGATAATCAAAGGTCTTAAAATTCATTACCTCAATTGCACGTTCCCAGAAACCTGATAATCAAAGGTCTTAAAATCATTTACCTCAATTTCAGGTTCCCAGAAACCTGATAATCAAAGGTCTTAAAATCATTTACCTCAATTCCAGGTTCCCAGAAACCTGATAATCAAAGGTCTTAAAATCCTTTTAGCTCAATTCCAGGTTCCCAGAAACCTGATAATCAAAGGTCTTAAAATCCTTTACCTCAATTCGAGGTTCCCAGAAACCTGATAATCAAAAGTCTTAAAATCCTTTTACCTCAATTCCAAGTTCTCATAAACCTGATAATCAAAGGTCTTAAAATCCTTTTACCTCAATTACAGGTTCCAAGAAACCTGATAATCACAGGTCATAAAATCCTTTACCTCAATTCCAGGTTACCAGAAACCTGATAATCAAAGGTCTTAAAATCCTTTTCCTCGACTCCAGGTTCCCAGAAACCTGATAATTAAAGGTCTTAGAATCCTCTACCTCGATTCCCAGGTTCCTGGAAACCTGATAATCAAAGATCTTAAAATCCTTTAACTCAATTCTAGGTTCCCAGAAACCTGATAATCAAAGGTTCCCCGAAACCCGGAATTCAAGGGGCTTAGAACCTTTTATCTCAATTTTCAGGTTCGTGCTAAACCGGATACTTTAAGTTTCGTAAAAACCCGATATTTTGAGGATCCTTGAAACCAACTCACAAGGACACCTCAAAAGGCCTATGAGAAGTCTAGGTTCCCAAGAACCAAACCTCCGAATACATCGTACGAACCTTCGTTTCCTCTAACCATAAAGGAAACCAGAAGAACCATCGACTATGACCAATCCCCCCAAAACTGTATTTGCCAAAATTCTCGGGGACCGAATCCCTAGTATGACTTAGAAATTTTATTGAGTTTCAGCCAAAAGAGGTTCCAGAACACTAGTCGTGGTATCACTAGAAACCTGTTACCAATAAACCTAGAATCTTAACTCTTGGACTGGATGGCTATGATAATAGTTATCCAAGAAACATAACGTGCTATGAAAATATTAATCTCGAAGGTACCTGAGCTCTCTGAGATCTGGAGAAGCGAAAGCTTGCCCACCGAGAAGTCTGATATCTGAGCCCTCTCGTACGCAGCAGTGACTCCAAGTAGTAAGGCCATCAGACGATCATGCTCTTCTTCAACACTCTTAATTTCATTAGTTAACATCTCCTTCAGGAGATCAGTGTTAGCTTGCAACTCATGAGCAGAAACCTGAAGATCGACCTCTTCCTTCTTCTTGACAAACTTCTCTTTAACAGCAGTCAAAATCTTGTAATAGGCATCCGCTACCTCCTTTTTTGCCTCTTCGGACGGCTAACTTAATCTCAACCTCCTTGTTGGTCTAGTGATCCTGGGCAGCCGTGATCAATTCTTGAACATGATGCTCAACAATCCTTTGCGCACTCTCCACTTCACTGATCCTCCTATTCTTCACTTGGAGATCAATGGATAAACTCTGCTCTTTCCCGCTTAAAACTGAAACTTGAGAGGTGAGGGCTTGGACTTCAGCTTGAAGATTAGAAACCTGAGCCTTGGTTAAATCAAGTTCTTCCTCATTGGTTTTGAACAGGCTCCTCACCTCATCAAGCTCCTTAGCATCTGGGGAGCAACTAACCGTATCCTCAAGCTTTAGCTGGGCTCTGTTGATGGCTCCACCAGTGGACTTGATCTGCTTACCATTTGGTACGGAATGAAGGCTGAAGAGGCATCGTTTGCTGCTTGTCAGTTTTGGATGTACTGGCTTCCCTAGAAAGGTTGACTACAGCGTTGTTTTCGGATACTATTTCATAAAGTAGAGAGCAGTCAAAGAGTAAGCTAATAGAAGAAGAAACTGAAAAAAATAGTTACCTTCGAGCTGTTCAACAGGGACCGGATCAAGGAACTGAACCTGATATATTTCGAGAAACCTAGCACTTCCAATCCTCTTGGTGGGGTAGGAATTCCAATTGGCGGGACTCTGCTTCTGCCTTCTAACTAAGGGTCTAACCAGTTTATCAGAGAGCTTTGGGTGGTCGGGAACACCTGTAAAATCAACGAAATTGATCAGTGAACAAAAATTGAAAACAACAAAAGGGTTTATCCTTCAGAGCTCCTAACCAGAAACGTCGGACCAAGAATTCTTGAGGTTTCGGCCAACCGGAACCGTAGACAGATCAACTTTAACTAAGAAGAATTTCTTCCTGCAATCCTCATCGTTAATTAAAAATTTCAAGACGTTGTGGCCCTGACGAGCAGGGAGATAGTAGGTCCCCCCAGCACCTTTGGTTGGAGGGCTCTCCTTGATCATGTAAAGACTCATGATATAGGAGAATTGAAGGTTGATACCTTCTTCCCTAGACCTAGTGATGAAACTGTGAACTAAACGGATAACAGAGGGATAGAGTTGGGGAAGGGAAAGGTGGTAATGATCCAAGAGATCTAAAATTAGAGACGAAATGGGAAACCTAAGATGACACTTAGAAATATATTTCTCGTGAACTTAGAACCAGTCCTCTAGAACGTTTTCAGGGGTCTTGTCAGCAGTGCAAGCCCTCACAAGCTCTTTTGGTCCACCAGCCTCTACCATTAGGTTGCAAACCTCCTTCTCTTTGAGCGTGGAAGGCTGGTGAGGGCTAAAAGAAGAGACTCCGGGTCTCTTGGAACCTTCTCCTTTTTTTGGGGCGCCTAGAAACTCTTGAAGAGTTCGCACCCTCCTTAGCTTTATTTTCTTTCTTCTTCTTCATTTGCACACCGATTTCTTGCTTAATCTTCATGATTTTTGGTCCAGTAATAGGAACCCTGGACTCACCGGAACATTCTATCTGTTCATCCATCGAGGGAACAGAGATTGTCGAAAGAAGCAAGAAAGGGAAGGGTAAAAGCACGAGATCTAACCTACCGAGTTTGAAATTGGAAGTCTAATAGAAGAAAGGTAAAAGAAAGAGATGAAGGAACAGTTACAGCTTAAACAATCGAAAACCACAGTGAATATAAAAAAAAAGAGAAAAGTTATCTTGAACGACGTGGGAGTGTGAGATAATGGGAAGCTGCAGTTAATGATTACAGCTTTTAAATCAAATCAGGTCTCGAAAATCAGAAGGGAGTTTTCATTTTCCCCTAACATGAGTCATTGATTCATCAGAAAGCGATCTTGGCCATTGATTCTAACTATCGATATCTCCAAGAAAATATGTAGCAATCGGTGGAGCTAATGGATAAGGACGAATCGTAGGCAGTTAGGTTTAGCACTTAAAACGACAAATGTACCCTTTCAAGTGTTGGTAGAAACTGTTAGGCCTGGATTCGACCCATCTGTTAGGAGTCCGCTACAAATTCAAGTTTAGGCCCATGAAAACAATTTATTGGATTGGTTGAATAGGACCAATTTGCGAGGGCCCATTTTGGGAAAAACCAGAAGTAAAACAAGGAAAGGAAGCTGATAATACGTACGAGTCAAGTTTCGTCCGTTAAAGAAGTTTGGACCCGAGTCAGCTGGCGGAAACAGAAGCCTAAATGATCAGACTCCGGGTACCTAGTCTTCACGCCTAGTACTCAGTCAAATATGATGATTGCGATTCCCGAGAACTAAGGAAGACATACTGGAAGAAGTTACAACAACTTTAGGTCTCGAGAGCAACTATAAAAAGGAACTTCGAAGAAAAGAGAAGGGGGACGAAAAACACACTTTTCCTTTGTAATCATTGAACTCGATCATTATTATTCAGAAACCTCTTTGTAACCATTGTTTTAATCGTGAATCTCAATAAAAACATCAGTTTATTCAACAAGTTCTAACGGGATTGTACCCACGTTTTAGTCTCCTCATCTAAACTAAACCTAAAAATCTAAGTGTGGATTTTATCCTCCACAGTAATGATGCAAAAATTTGATGTGGCGTCAATCTTTATCCCAATTATTATATATCTGCAAGTGCACAACATCCAAAATAATACGTACGAATCAAATCCACAAGGTTTAGTACTACGCTAAGAACCTATTATGTTTTGGATTAAGTTAAGAAGAAACAATTCATTGTGGTTTTTTTTGTTTTTATGGTTTTTATTATGCAAATGAAATCCTAATATATCATTTATAGCCATAGAGATAGATTAATGAAGCACATTTATTAAACTACCAGATAAATCATAGAGAACAAATGCAAACAAGTAGGATTAGGATTCGATTAGGGGCATAATACTTAGGTCTAAAACACAACCAAAAATGTAAATCCTTATCATCTTCAAAGTTCGATATTTTATACCTTTAACAACCTAGGGACTCAATTTTTGATGGTCATTGCAGAAGAAAAATATACATTATAAAATTCATAATTAATTGTTCAGGATTCTATATTGATCCACTTTTGAAACCTATATAGAAATACTCACCAAATACAATTTAAGTAGTATGTCAATCTTTTGGAATGCATACTAAACTAAGATAAATTCATAAATTGATCTAGCAAGTGAATAACATTAACTCAAAAAGAAGGTGAGAAAGTTAATAATAAGACCTAATCGATTGATAATCTAATTCAAGCAAGTTCATAAATTCTTTTTTTCTGTTGTCTAACATGCAAAATAATCAATTAAAGAAAGTTAAACAAAAAATCAATCAATTCAATAAGCATTCAAATCAATAAAAGGAGAGAGGAGAAGATAGAAATGATTTATGGAAGAAACATAGATGTATTGAAGATGAGATGGGGTCCG
The DNA here is from genome assembly GCA_900406275.1 of Anastatica hierochuntica. Lineage (NCBI taxonomy): Eukaryota > Viridiplantae > Streptophyta > Magnoliopsida > Brassicales > Brassicaceae > Anastatica > Anastatica hierochuntica. The sequence continues at coordinate 2,863 of OVAN01006792.1, read as the reverse complement.
TGGAGGTACAAAGGGCACATCCCCAAGGGGTTTCATCCCTGCCACCCTAAGGCATTTATTAAATATTAAATATGCCAACTCTACAAAACTAAACACTAAAAAGTATTAATGGTGTTCGATCTTTCTAGGTCAAGAATGTTAAAATCAAGCCTTGGCCTCTAAATGTTGGGCAGGTTGTAGAAGGACTTTGACTTGAGTTTTTAGACATGAAAATAGTTAGAATATAGCTACTTGGATCTGATGAGTGTCTAATTCAAAACCCAAGTTGTCTTCTTTTTGTTTTGGCCTTCTTACATATACTTCATTCGCAAACCAACAAAACCATTCTTCAGTAAAATGTGTATAATTTCTAATCCAATTGCTCCAAATTACATAAAACCACTCTGGTATCTGGTATGACTGTTAACTATATGCTACTAGCTCTTGTTCATATTTCAAGAAAATCCACTGAGGACAAGGTATCCATATCAGATGATACTTCTAATGTTTTGAAATTGTCCATAAATTAGTTGATTTAATAAGCTCCATATTGCTCAAAATTGTGTAGTATGACTTGGAATGAATCAAAAGACTACAAACGTTAGAAAAACACATATAATCATGTAAATTCGTGTAAAAACTAAAAATCCTATTAAAATCCATACAAAATCATGTAAATTTGGTGTTATCAATAGTTAGGCTATAACTGTTACGTCATTGATGATCTAGCGATCAAACTCATGATTTGCAGCTTCTCTGGACACATCATTCATTGTAACTGTTATGACTGGGGGTGGAAAGATCGAAGATCTAATGACAAAGTCAAGCAGCGCCTAATGTGGGAGAAAAGACTCAAATTGCGTTTTCCATAAACGATAGTTGGTGGAATTGAGTTTGAACGTGACACAATGAGATATACTTAAGGATGAAAATACTTTCATGATTTGATACCATGTAAACAAGATTAAACAAAACGTATACCTTGAAAATAAGAAAAATTAACTTTTATTATTTTGATCAATGAGATTTACAATTGGCTAAAAATTACATTTACAACAAAGCATAAAAAATATTAATATTAAAGAATATATTATGTATATTAGATAATGACATATAATTTATGATATTAATATCTAACTTGATAATGATGTATCCAAGTAGATAATCTCGAAGTTATAAGTATATAAAGACACCTACATATGTTAATTAAGCAAGTATCTTCATTTTTTTTTATCATATTACAATTCACAGGTATCTTGTTTTCTATTTCAATCGTTTCTATTTTTCCATAGTATTTAGAAAATTGAAAACTCACGATTAATCATAATATAAAAGATTGGAAAATCAAGTATACTTTCACACTGAAGTATATAGTTTAAATTTTCATACTACAAATTGGGTAAGTTTTATTTGAAGCTTTTAAAGAAATCATTAAAATTATCAATACATTTTACATAGGTATCTTGTACAAATTCGAATGTCTTCTAGTAGACGTCAAAATCATCTTTAATAGACGATATATCGATAGAAGGATAAAATAACTAGCTCCATAAATAGTAAATTTAAAGTTCCACCAAAATACTTGGATATGCCTTTTATATAATATCTTGGAAGGAGAAATTCTCTGACAATATATACATTGTGTATATCTAATGACTATATATACATTTTGTATATCTAATGCATGTACGTGAAGTCTATTTCAAAGGCTGTGGAGGAATTGTCATCTCGCCTCATGAACCCTCTCCTCTTCTTTAGGAACATTTCTGTAATGTCATGGACCGTAGGATCCGGTCCATGTTGAATTTTTAAGGTGAAGCCCAAAATCCTTAAAAGCCCATTTAACTTAAAACCCATTAACCTAACTCTTTTTAAACTCTCTTTTATTCTAAAACCTAAAAGCTTCTTCCTCCTTTTTCCCCATATTGCCGTCGCAAAGAGAGAGATCGAACCTAGAGAGAGAGAAGAAGAGAAGAGAAGAAGAGAAGAGAAGGTGGTTCATGCAGTCTTCGGAGACAGAACAGACACGCTTTGGGAGAACAGCAGAACGGCCGACCAAATCATCAAAGATCGATCTGGATTTTCTTCTAAAAGTTATGGCTATTCTTCCGAGGGGTATCTGTGCAGATCGGATTTGCGGACAGCCACGAAGGTGAGGACGATCGGCTATCCAAACGGCATCTGATCGGAGCAAAATTGGCGGCTATCTCAAGACGACATGTAGGGCTTCAATCTGAACGGTCGGATCTCATAGTTAACGGTTAGTTTCAGAGTTATGTCTTCGTTTCTAAGTGGCTGCGAATCTGCCAGATTTCCAGATCTGTCTAGTTTTAGTTGTAAAAGTTGTTTGGTTCATCTAGAGGTTGTTTCTTCGGCTGATATTCTGTGAGAATGTTGTAGGCACTCATATCTATCCACTGGTAAAAGGAAACCCAGGTTCGGATCCATATGAAGTGAGAAGCGTGCCTCTGAAGTTGATGTTGCAAATTTGTTCACGGTGTGAGAGCTGAGTTCGGCGTTGATCTTCTGCAAGTGGCTAAGTTGAGGGCGTATTCTTAATTACCTAGTTTGGAGCCTAGGTTTGGATGATAGTCTAAGGTTAAACCAGCCAATGACGGGCTATATGAACCGTCATAAATATGTTACTTGTATTATGTATTGAGTTATACTACTATACGCCTNCTAAGTCGAGCCTAGGTAGATGTGTGTGAAATATATTTGCGTGATCACTTAGAACTGTTCAGATGAAGACTAGGAATAATCCGGCATTGTTTTAGAATTACACAAGAGTTCTGAATTGCATGTTAAACTGGTGATTTGTTCTATGGGGTAAAAATGGGATGGGTAGCTGCATGTGCATGGGGTGTGAGGCTGAGTATGAGGC
>OVAN01006791.1:5016-20672 GCA_900406275.1 Anastatica hierochuntica | reverse complement strand
CAATATATATACACATAATCCGCGCGTAGCGCGGAACAAACCCCTAGTGTTTGTAACGAGAGAATAAGTTCTGAACTCAATAAATGTCAGATTTGTCCTAAACTTGCATTTCCACAGGGATACGACATCGTTTCATGTTTTAAAAGAAGGGGGTGTAAGACTCTAGACGAGATAGAGGGTTCTTTGTTTTCTGATTTTGACGAAAACCTCCTCCGAACCACTAGACTCGGACACAACGAACCACTACGTTCGTACCGAAGAACTCGCGGTATATAAAACAACTTTGCCTCTTTATTTCTCGATTCCGTTACATCGGCACGCAGAAGTTTTCGAAATCGGAGAAGGAAGACGAAGATGGAGAAGGAGAAGGTAGAGATCGTCGGCCCAATGGAGGAGCCGTTGATGGAAAACATCATACCAGAGGAGATCAACGACATGGATTCGCTTTCTCCGTCAGATTCCGATAGCGAGAAACCAGGTTCTCCCGCTCCCATCAATGCTCCGATCTACCGGATGTTCGGCCGAGAACGACCAATCCACATGGTTCTCGGCGGAGGTAAACGTACGGACACTCTCTACACTGGTTTTGATTTCATTTCTCATAGTTAGATTGGAGGAAATTTTGATCTAAATCATAGTCTGATTTGTTGATAATTTGAGGATTTGAATGACGATTGAACTCAGTTTCCATCAGATTGCTTGTATAGATAGTGGAGAGACCTTATTGTTATTAGAGAGATTCATGGTGATTGATTGTGTGGCCTAATCACCTATAGTGGTTGGATAAATTGTTGAAGCTGCTGATGTGTTGCTATGGAGGGATAAGAAGGTTACCGCGGGACTACTCGTTGCGGTGACTGTGATTTGGCTTGTGTTTGGTTACGGTGGTTGTTGTCTTATAACGTGTGTTTGTCGCGGGTTGATCCTCTTTCTGGTTCTTTCATTCCTCTGGTCTAATGGCCTCAACAAGTAAAAGCATTTCTTTAGTTTTACTTCTTTGCTTCAACATTCCTGAAATATGGAAAACAAAGGTTTCTTTGTTTTCACTAATCTGAAAACTTTGTAGATCTCCTGAGAGCATTGTCGAGATTTACATCCCCGAGAAGCCATTACTCGAAGCTGCTTCTTCATTGACCTTTGAGCTAAACTGTGCTTTTGCAACTTTAAGGAGCATTGCGTTAGACAGAGACATCAAGAACTTTGTAATTGTAAGTCTGTTTTACTTATTTAAAGTATCTGAAGTGATCTATTGACTCTCTTTTTTTTTTCTTGACGCAAAGGCAATCATAGGAATATGGCTCGTATCGATCATTGGGAAATGGTTCAGCTTCTTGTCATTGCTCTACATCTGTAAGTAAACACAACTCGTTTCTATGTCTAACGATTAAGAATCGACATAATGATGATACCATTTGAAACCAACAGGTTTTGTATTGATCCACACGGTGCCAATGCTTTATGAGAAGTATGAAGATGAGATTGATCCAATCGTAGAGAAGGCTGTGGTTGAGATGAAGAAGCATTACCAAGTTTTTGAAGCCAAGTTTTTAAGTAAGGTCCATCCTCATTAGTCATACAAAAACTCAATACTTAGTTTAGTTCCATTTCATTTGTTCTTTGTTTTGTTTCTCGAAAACGTTTCCAAGTCATTCCTTTGTTCATGCGGTTTGTTTGGTTACTTCCTCGTCAAGCCATCTTATACTAAATGGGCCGGGCCTTTAAAAGTCTAAACTTTTTAGTTCTTTATGAATAATGAATTGTTGGGCCTGATTTTAATATTTTAAGCCCACATTATAAAACGAAATGGATTAAAAATAAATTGAAGAAAAGAAGAGAAAATATTCCTCCAAATCGCCATTGTTGTTCTTCTGTTTGAGATCTCTCCCTCCACACTGTATCATCAGATCTACTACACTCTCTCTTCACTGTAATTTTTTTCCACGATTCTGAATTTCTTCCGTGTAGTTTAATATTCTCAAGCTCAGCTCTTGATCAATGGCGCAGCAGCAACAGTTTCTTCACCATCGTCCAATCCAAAACCCATTTTCAAACCCTTTCTCTTCATCTCCTCTTTCGAATTCTTCAATCTCAAACCGACCAATCTCTCTCTTCAGACGAAACGGTCTCCTTCTCCTTCTCGCTCTCCTCGTTATCCTCGGTGTATTCTTACCATGGGCAGGTTCTCCTTTGTTCCCGTTCCCAAACAGAGGCTCGTCTTCTTCGTCTCTTTCCCGATGGCGCGAATATTCACTCTCTCAAGCCGTCAAGTTCGTCGCTAAGAACGGCACCGTCATCGTCTGCGCCGTTAGCTATCCTTACTTGCCTTTCCTCAACAACTGGTTGATTAGTGTTTCGCGACAGAAGCATCAGGACAAAGTTCTTGTGATCGCTGAAGATTACGCTACTCTCTATAAGGTTAACGACAAGTGGCCTGGTCACGCCGTTCTCATTCCTCCGGCGATGGATTCTCAGACCGCTCACAAGTTTGGTTCTCAGGTATAGTCTCTGCACTGAGCTTGAGCTTTCTGTAGATGTCTGCTCATGAGATTTAGCTTAAATTCAGATTTTAGCTTAGATTTTTGATGTTTGTTGATTAGCTAGTGTCATTTCACTGGTGAATTCATAAGTTTGTGTAGACTAGTCCATGGGGTTTAGGTTTCAAGCTGTGTTTAGCACTTCCACTGCTGATCTTCCTACGAATAATGATGGATCTGTGCAAAGAACTTGAATTAGAATTAATTATCTAGTATCCGATCAGGGTTTCTTCAATTTTACATCACGAAGACCGCAACATCTCTTGGACATTTTGGAGCTAGGCTACAATGTGATGTACAATGATGTTGATATGGTTTGGCTGCAAGATCCTTTTCAGTACTTAGAAGGAAGACATGATGCATACTTCATGGATGACATGACTGCGGTATTGTAAATTTCACGAATCTCCTCCTCCTACTTGACAATGTCTGCGATCAGAGAGTAATTATTAGTAATCTTGTTGATCTTTGGTGGCAGATTAAACCTTTGGATCACTCTCACGATTTGCCTCCTCCGGGTAAAAAGGGAAGGACTTACATATGTAGCTGCATGATTTTCTTACGTCCCACGAATGGCGCGAAGCTGCTTATGAAGAAATGGATCGAGGTTCTTCATGCCCAACCTTGGTCCAAAGCAAAGAAAGCAAATGACCAGCCTGCTTTTAATTGGGCACTTAACAAAACTGCTCATCAGGTATGTTGCTTTCTCCCCCGGTTTTACAATGAAACGTTAACTTGCTGTAAATCAACGAAATTCGTGCTCGAAACCTTAGCTGCTCGCAACTCCTCTAATCGATTTCCGAACAGGCTTTTTTATTGTCTGGTTTTTGATACTCTTGAGACTGCTTTATCTAACCTTTACTATTTGACTTACAAAGGATTATGTTTCAATTTCAAATTCTCAAAGCTTTTTTGCGGTCTTGTGTGTTGCAGGTGGATCTCTACTTGCTTCCACAGGCAGCTTTCCCAACAGGAGGATTGTATTTCAAGAACGAGACATGGGTTAAAGAAACAAAAGGGAAACATGCCATAATCCACAATAACTACATTACAGGTTTCGAAAAGAAGATCAAACGTTTCCGCGATTTTGGTCTATGGTTAGTCGATGATCATGCTCACGAGTCTCCTTTAGGGAAATTACAGTAAATTTGAATGGTGAATACAAAGATTTGTTCCCTCTTCACTCTCTGTTCTTGTTGTTATTTGAACTTACACAGGCTGCAAAAGATAGAAAGAAAGAGTCTTTAAAGTTCGATTAAGAATATTCATATGATTACATTTTTATTCAAGTAAATAGTGACAGCTAGCAAACAATATTTAAGTTATTATATAGTTGAATGTATATTTCAATACTATAGAACATGTGACTGAATTATACAATTTAGACTCTTTTTGAGGGATGCTGCTTATTTAAGATTTACCGTAAACGAAAAATTTAATTAATTAATTTGACTTCGACTTTTCTTCCCTGTGTAACAGAACAGTGTTACTATATACTATTTCTTTTTTCTTTTTTTTCCCCAGATCTGATAGTATTATTTATGCATATGAATATGTATGGGTCTATTGGTTTTTAATAAAATTATGCGTGTACCATAAGAACAGAATATTTGTAAATATTTCTCTTAGTTATGGAATTAAATAACTTAAAAATACCTAAAAGGATAATATATTTTTGAGTCGCACGAAAATGAATATTTTAAAATTGGGAAAATGAAGAAAATAAAAGCGAAGCAAAGATTCTTAAGCTCCCTTCAAATCCGCAACTTCAAATGCCAAAATCTGATTTGTAAAATTCTCACAATTTTCTCTGTAGAGTCTCTCCTTCGATTCCGCCATTGACGCAAACCAAAAGCTTCTCGTTCTCTTTCTCTTTCCTCGTTTGCTATTCACTAAGCTCACAAGAATCTACGCATCTGTGCGCTGCTGATGGTCTACGTCGTCAGCTGAAATAACCACACACACTTCCAATTGCTTTCGAAAGTTGTGATTCAGATTTCTGAAATTTTCTTATCGGATTCGTTTTGGGAGTTGGTCGAATCTAGTGGATTTAGACTGAGATTTTAGGTGGTGGGGGTTTGAGTTTCGTAGCTTTGTGTTAGGTTTGCATTTTCCATCTTCGCCGGAGTTGCATGTAATTTCTCAGTCAAAACCAATGGGTTCTCTGGAATCTGGGATTCTTCCGGTGAAGAGAGAAAACGGCGGAAGAGCGGCAAGGCAACAACATCCTTTCTTGCAGAGAAACAGATCGAGGCTCTCTAGATTCTTTCTCTTCAAGAGATTCCATTACCTTCAATGGATTTGCACTATGGGTGTGTTCTTCTTCTTCGTTGTGCTGTTCCAGATGTTTTTGCCTGGTCTTGTGATCGATAAATCGGATAAACCATGGACCAGCAAGGAGATTTTGCCACCTGATTTGATCGTTTTTAAGGAGAGAGGGGTTTTTGATTTCGGTGAGGATGTTAGATTTGAGCACACCAAGCTTCTGACGAAATTCCAAAGAGAAACTAATGGTTTGAATTTCACATCATCTTCTCTCAATACAACTCTACAGCGTTTTGGATTCCGAAAGCCGAAGCTGGCTCTGGTCAGTACTTTAGTTTAGAAATGTTTGCGTTGTTCTTATAATTGGATGCTATTGTTTGATGAGATCTGATGAGTTGCATTGTTGTTTTCTCTTCTCAAGGTTTTTGCCAATTTGTTAGCTGATCCTGAACAGTTGTTAATGGTGTCTGTCTCCAAGGCACTGCTAGAGATTGGCTATGCTATTGAGGTATAGATTTGTGCCTTCTTTTGTGAGTTTGTTGCTGCTCTTGCGTTTACCCGAAATTGGCTAACCCGAAAACTTTAAACATGTCTTGGTAGGTTTACTCGCTTGAAGATGGTCCAGTGAATGGCATTTGGCAGAATTTAGGAGTCTCTGTCACAATACTTGAGACTAACCATTCGTCGAGTTGCATGATCGACTGGCTTTCGTATGTACCACATTTCCCCTGTTATTTATCTATTGCTTGATAAACTTTGAGTCATGAAGCATGCATGATTAATTCAGAGCTCAGGATTGACCTCTGAGGCTATAGTTCATTTAATGTATTCATGTGATTCTGCTTAACTGGATATTGTGGATCTGAGGTTGATCAAATGCATTATGGGTTATTTTCTTCTATTATTTTGGTGCAAATGTAGTTGACTTGACTTGGTCAATGATAGGATTTCTGATCATTGATAATTTTCTTTTGTTCTTATCTTTAAGCTATGATGGCGTAATGGTAAACTCTCTCGAAGCTAGGAGTATATTTACTTGGTAAGACTTTCAGTTCTTTGGCACGAGTGTATATATTACATTGTTCTGGTATTGGTTTTTAATCATGGTATATTGAAATAACAATTTATATATACACATTGTTATTCTTTGTCAGCTTCATGCAAGAACCTTTCAAATCTTTGCCTCTTGTGTGGGTCATAAATGAAGAAACTCTCGCTGTTCGGTCTAGACAGTACAACTCAATAGGGCACACCGAACTCTTAACTGACTGGAAAAAGATTTTCAGCCGGGCATCAGTCGTTGTCTTCCATAATTATCTCCTTCCGGTAATGTTTCAGATTAGAACCACAAAAAAAAGTTATTTTTGTTTCTGTTTGGAATAGGCTTTCTGAAGTAGTTTTGGGTAATTATCTTGTTTCACCTTTTGCTTCATGCAGATTCTCTACTCCGAGTTTGATGCTGGAAACTTTTATGTGATTCCTGGATCTCCTGAAGAAGTATGGAAAGCAAATAACCTAGAGATTCCGCAGAAAGATGGCATGGTCATTTCCATTGTGGGAAGTCAGTTCTTGTACAAGGGTCAATGGCTGGAACATGCCCTGCTTCTGCAAGCTCTGCGGCCGTTATTTTCAGGCTATAACCGTGAAAGTTATAATTCCGATCTCAAGATCATAGTTTTAGGTGGAGAGTCAGCTTCCAACTACAGCGTAGTTATTGAGGTATAACAAGGTCTGCTTTGCTAGTGGTGAAATGGTTTTTAGCTTTTAAAGATAAAACTCATAAATCACTAACCTTGTACCTTGGTTTGTTTTGAACTTCTTAGACAATTTCACAGAACTTGACATATCCAAAAGATGCCGTAAAGCATGTAAGCGTTGCAGGGAATGTTGATAAGATACTTGAAAGTTCTGATCTTGTTATATACGGATCATTTCTTGAGGAGCAGTCCTTTCCAGAAATTTTGATGAAGGCCATGTCCTTGGGAAAACCGATAGTTGCGCCAGACCTCTTACATATTAGAAAACATGTATGCTTCTTCTCCCTTTGCTCATGTTCCTCAATGTTCTGTGGCATATTCTCTGTCCATTTGGCTGCATACTGACTGTATTGGCAATATTAAATAGGTTGATGACAGGGTTACTGGTTATCTCTTCCCCAAGAAGAATCTCAAGGTCCTATCCCAGATTATGCTTGAAGTGATAACAGAAGGGAAAATATCTCATTTGGCTCAGAAGATTGCCTTGATGGGGAAAACAACTGTTAAAAATATGATGGCTCAGGAAACCATAGAAGGTTATGCTGCTCTGCTAGAGAATATCCTCAAGTTTTCTTCAGAGGTTGATTCTCCTAAGGATTTACAAAAAATTCCTCCAAAACTGAGAGAAGAGTGGAGTTGGCATCCATTTGAAGCTTTTTTGGATACATCTCCTGATAATAGAAGAGCAAGAAGTTATGAGTTTTTAGCGAAGTTTGAGGGACAATGGAACCGTACCACTGGAGAAGCGATGAGATTTGGAGTTGTTAATGATGATTCGTTTGTGTATGAGATTTGGGAAGAAGAGAGACATCTTCAAATGATTAACAATAGAAAAAGAAGGGAAGACGAGGAGGTAAGCTTCTGATGCAAGTTCTCATCTCCATTTCCTACGTGTCAATTTGTTTTTTTTTCGTGTTGTTATACAGCTGAAGAGCAGAGCATTGCAGTACCGTGGGACATGGGAAGAAGTATATAAAAGCGCCAAAAGGGCAGACCGAAGTAAGAATGATCTGCATGAGAGGGATGAAGGCGAGCTGTTAAGAACTGGTCAGCCTTTATGCATATACGAACCCTATTTTGGTGAAGGAACGTGGTCTTTTCTACATCAATATCCCCTCTATCGCGGGGTTGGCCTGGTGAGTTCCCATATGAATGTATTGTTTCCGCAACCTCCAAAAGAAGGAACCTTTCTCAGTTGATGTGAATGCATCAAATTGCAGTCAGTTAAAAGACGGAGACCTAGGATGGATGATATTGATGCATCATCACGCCTTTCACTTCTCAACAATCCGTACTATCGCGATGCTCTTGGCGACTTTGGAGCATTTTTTGCCATTTCAAACAAGATTGATCGTGTACACAAGAATTCATGGATAGGGTTTCAGTCCTGGAGAGCGACTGCCAGGAAGGTACATATCTTTTCTGCTTAAGAAATCCTTCATCCATGCGAAAACATGTCAAGCACTAATAGTACTTGTGGTGTAATTTGGGACCTTAAAAACAGGAATCTTTATCCAAGATTGCTGAGAACGCATTACTTAATGCTATACAAACACGGAAACACGGAGATGCCTTATATTTTTGGGTTCGCATGGACAAAGATCCAAGAAATCCTCTGCAGAAACCCTTTTGGTCATTCTGTGATGCTATAAATGCTGGGAATTGCAGGTGAAAACGCTACAGGTTTCGTTAAGCATAAGTTTTGTAGCTTTTGGGTCATTTACCTGAATTTTTGCAACTGGAATTGCATCAAGGTTTGCTTACAATGAAACTTTGAAGAAAATGTACGGTATCAAGCATTTGGACTCACTGCCACCAATGCCGGAGAACGGGGATACATGGTCTGTTATGCAGAGCTGGGCATTGCCAACAAGATCGTTTTTGGAGTTTGTCATGTTCTCAAGGTTACTCGCTTGTTATTACCTATTGATAAGCCTCACTGGAGAAAAAGAGTACTTATAGAATGTTTCTCACTTTGTCTATAGGATGTTTGTGGACTCATTGGATGCACAGATATACGAAGAGCATCATCGGACAAACCGTTGCTATCTAAGTTTAACCAAAGTAAGAAACTCTTTCCTACTTCTGCCAATGTTCATATGTGTAATGTGTAATTCAGATCAATCCAGTTGGTTTAGAATTTGGAGTAATGTGTTCAATTTTCTCGCAGGACAAGCATTGCTATTCGCGTTTACTAGAGCTTCTGGTGAACGTATGGGCTTACCACAGCGCAAGGCGCATTGTCTACATAGATCCTGGCACTGGTTTGATGCAGGAGCAACACAAACAAAGTAACCGGCTAGGGAAAATGTGGGTGAAGTGGTTCGATTACACAACTCTGAAAACAATGGACGAAGATCTTGCTGAAGAAGCAGACTCAGACCGTCGTGTTGGTCACTGGCTATGGCCATTGACTGGTGAGGTAGTGTGGCGTGGTTCGTTGGAGAAAGAGAGGCAAAGGAAGAATGTAGAGAAAGAGGAGAAGAAGAAGAGAAGTAAAGATAAGCTGAATAGAATGAGAACTAGAAGTGGTCGCCAGAAAGTAATCGGAAAATATGTAAAACCGCCGCCGGAGAACGAAACTATCACCGGAAACTCCACTTTGTTAACCGGAGACGCTGCATAAAAAAAACAGATTAAAATTGTGCATTTTCTTCTTTTTTTCTTTTTGGTTAGGCCACCATATTTGTTTCATTCATTGTTCTTTTCGAAATTTACTGTATAAAAGGTCCCACCCAAGTCTCAATCATTCACTCTCTCTCTCTCTCGTATCTTTCTCTTTCTCTCTTCGATTTAACCGACGGCGTAAACTCTCCGCCGTGAGAGAGAGAGATGGAAGCAGGAAACAGTGAGAAGGAGGAGACTCACGTTCTTGAGATCAATCTCATCTCGGCGCAAGGACTTAAAGAACCGACGGGAAAGCTCCGGCGACTGCAAACTTACGCATCTGTCTGGGTTGATTCCTCCAACAAGCTCCGGACTCGGATTGATCGGATCGGCGCTGAGAATCCGATCTGGAATGACAAATTCGTTTTCCAGGTTTCATCTGATTTTCTCTCTAGTGAAACTTCTGGCGTTTCCATTGAGATCTATGCTGTCGGTTACTTGCGGGATCATCTGATCGGAACCGTACGCTTCCTCGTGAGTAACTTCCTCCCAACCGCCGCCGCGAAAGTTCCGTCTCTTGTCGCGCTTCAGATCCGCCGTCCTTCTGGAAAGTTCCACGGCGTTCTTAACATCGCGGCCATGGTGATTGACGCTTCCGAGCTCCCCGTTGATTTTTTCAAGTCCGTTCAAGAAAATTTGGCAGAGAGCCGCCGTAACCGTAAAATGAGAAAGTCGAGATCTGCGATCAGTTCGTCGGAGAACGGCCTCGCTGATGACGCCGAGAGTTCAAAAGAGAACTCGTTATCTGGATCCGTGAATTTCTCCGATGACGGTACGGACTCGACGGCGTCTTCTCCAATGCCGTCTCCTCTGAGAGACTGGAACGCAATTCGAAATCTGGCGGGAAAGAGTCACATGAGATCGTCATCGGACGGTGGAGGATTGTTCTGCTGTTTCTTGNTGATGAAATCGTCTGGTATGATCGGCGCGGTTCAAGGAAACAAAGCAATGGACGGCTGAGATCTGTTTTCTGATTCCTACGGCTAAGATCTCATTTAGTTACCGCCCTGTCCCCAGCCGTTCGTTCGCCGTTTTGACGGTTATGAGTGTAACAAATTTGGATTTTCTTTTCTGTTCCCGTTGCTAAAAAAAAAACATTTTTGTTAGATTTACAATTCATTTTGATATGAATAAGAAGATAAATAATATCAATTTTAGCATTATATATTACAAAAATGTGATTAATTTTAGGAAGAAAAAGAAAAACGCGGGAAGTTGTTTGTAGGAGTTAAAGGAAATTATTGTTGGCTGAACGGCCAAGTTAGTTAAAAAACAGAAAAAGTTTTATCTTTCTTAATTTTAAAATCTTTTCGAATTTTTCATTCAGATACAATTCACTCTCTCTATCAAACTTTATCTTCGTCTTCTTGAATCAGAATTAAGTTTTTCAACAGCTCGTGAATGGGAAAATTTACAAGGGAGATCTCAGCCATGGAGGTGAAAACCACAGAAGAAAATCGAATTCAATACACTTCAAAACATATGAAAGACTTGCCTTCTGCCACAATTACTGAATTTGATTGGAAAGATTATTGTCCCTTGGGTTTCAGGTAATTAACTTCACGTTTTAGATCATTTCTTTCGTTTTTGTGAATGCTCTGTTTTCATTATATGTTTGTTTGGATCCATTGTAGACTGATACAAGAACTTGAAGATATTGATCATGATGATTACATGCATTCCATCTGCAATGATGACACTCTAAAGAAGCTTTCTTCTAGTAAAATTGGGGATGTCTTTAATATTTCTACTGATGAACGCTTCCTCATCAAGATTCTTCGAAAATCTGAAATCAAGGTACCCTCTTGACCATCTTAATATCTAACCTACTCTTTGTGTCTTTCATTGCTTGAAAAAGTCTTTTGTGATTCTGTAGGTGACACTAGATATGCTTCCTAGTTACTACCAACATTTGCATAATTACAGATCATCTCTCTTCACAAGAATCTATGGTGCTCATGCTCTCAAGCCTGTTGGAGGTGTTAAGGTGATGTTGTTTTAGTGTTGTTATTATTAGAGTTTAGAGCAACTATGGTTTTACTTAAAACAGAGTTTCTTTTGTTTTGCAGACATATTTTGCTGTAATGTCAAACATGTTACATTTGACTATGAACAAGCTTTACGATCTAAAAGGCTCTCCCACTGGTCGGACTAACAAGAAAATTGAAGTCGGTAACAACACTGTGTTGAAAGACATTGATCTTGATTTATGTTTCTACGTTGATCCATTGGCTAGAAACCGCATCATCAAGTATGTCTAGTTTCTCTCCTTCTCTCTCTTTCTCTCTCTCTATTTATTTGATTCTCAAATTCTCAAACACAAAAGGGTCATGTCATTTTCAGGCAGACAAAGCTAGACTGTGAGCTTTTGGAAGAACAAGGTATAATGGACTATAGCTTATTGGTTGGCTTTCAAGTAAAAGACTCCTTCCAAGGTAAATTACACATATAATGGAATGCTTCCTCTTTATTCTCTCTTCTTATTATATTGTCAAAAATGTTATCTAAATATCATCATATTATATCCCTCTTGACAGATTCACTTGATGGATTAGACCCCGTAAAAGACCCGGTTTACGGTAGCTTCACACCTCCATGTAATAAAACTTCACATAACATTCTTCCTTCTCTGTTTATGTTATCTTTTGGCAAGTCTACAATATGTATATATATATGTCTATCTATTAAATTTGCAGGTTCGTTTAGAAGCGATAGCTCAAAGTCGATGAAAGCAGCTTCAAATTCTCCAGATAGATCATATGCTAGTACTACGCATTCACCATGCTCTCCCAATAGAGGTAAATACTCTGTAACAATGTATGTGTATCATTGGGGTTGTCATCAAAGTACTTAGGAACCAAAAAATGATGTGATTCTTAGCAGATTCAGTCGAAAGCGAAAACTCAATGAATATACTACAATCAGTAACAAGCAATAGCAAAAGCTCAGAAACAAAAGAGATGGTAAACATAAAAAGCAAAGGAGCAACACTCAGTAACCTCATTCTCAACAGGTAAAGAAGCCAAAAAAACATTGTTAGAAAGAAATCTCAACGTCGAAAATGTAACAAAAGATCTAATTACTTTTAGTATATATAGATGCAGATCAAGTATCAATTTCGGGAGGAAGATTCCGGCGAGAGCACGACGGGTTAAGAGAGACACAAGAGAAGGAGAAGAAGAAGAAGAAGAAGAAGAAGAAGAAGAAGAATGGTACGATGTATTGTTGTACTTAGGGATAGTGGACACATTTCAAGACTATAGTATGAAGAAACGTATAGAACATTGTTACAAAACAATACAACATAACTCAAACTCAATCTCGACCGTCCATCCTAAGATCTACTCTTCTCGGTTCCAAGACTTCGTCTCCAACCTCATCTTACCTCACCACGACAATATTGTTGAGGACGATCTTTCTCTCTAATAAAGTTTGTTACATTTACAATAATTTAGTTACGGGTTTGATTCCTAAGTTGGTGTTTGTCGTCCATGCATGCAATATATAGAATCTTTCACTGCATATTTGATCATCTTCATCTTTTGTATTGGGGTCAGCTTTGAATACGTGCCTCTTTTGAAACAAAATTGTGATCTAAGATAATAATTTCATATGCCCTTGATATATATATAATGTCAAAAGAGGGGAATTGTATAACAATGATATTACAGGAAAACCCAGAAAGAAAGCTTCTTCTTTTGAATGGATCTATTCGCTTCCTGCGATCTTCTTCTTCAAGGAATCAATATCCTCAGCCAATTCCTTTCGGCTCGACTGAAACAAGATGAAGAGAGATTTTTGACTCATAAATCAGATCATTATAAGAGAGTTTGAGGCAGTTTTGTTACCTTGAAGAGAAGGTATCTGTAGACAAACCATCCTGTATACCCGAGACCGACAAGTTCCATAACTTTGGGAAGCTAATAAAAACAAAAGAAACATCATTTGAATCAAGAACCCGTTACAGTTTCTCCCCTGGTCTTAGTTTTATAGAACATACCAGAGGAACAGAGTTGATGGCACCAACAAGAATGGACGATAACCAAACAGCAACAATGGCTCCTCCTCCATAAAGAAGTACAGTCGACTTGTTCTCAACACCATCCCACTGTAACCATAAACCAACAATTCAGTTCAAAACAAACCCAAGTCGATGACAAGCAATGGCTAAAGGTTAAAGGTTAAAGCTAACCTTTTCCTTCAAATCAGTGAAGAGTTCGTTGGTGTCAATAGCCGTTGAGGTCTCGTCTGATGAAGAAGCTCTCGTCTTCATCAATTCAATCTTCTGCACACCATTCCCTGCGATTTAACCAATGCGTGGTTTAGATTTTACGACTGAGATAAACCGAAATTGTAAAACCAGATCAACTGAACTGAAAATGTGAGCCGGAATATTCGAATTTCAAATCCGGTCCGGAATATTCGAACCTCAGGCATTTTCTCAGAAGTTTCATCTAGATTCTGTAGGACTATGCAAGAGAAACAAGCGAGTCACCTGAAAGAAGCTTCACCGGAGCAGTGAAAGAAGACTGGCCAAAAGAGCGAGGAGGAAGCGGAGGAAGGTAAGGGGCGGCGGAGCAGCGGGCGGAGACATGTGGAATCATCACTGCGACGGAGGAAGAAGCTGCTACTGTCATCGCCATCGAAGCACACAGACTCAAATAGTTTACTCTTCTTCTTCCTTACTTCTCTTCTTCTTCTTCTTCTTGCTGCGATCTTTACTAAACAAGATTCCGTCTAGTGACACGTGGAAGATAGTGGTGATCTTATTGGCTGATGCTCTTATCTTTAGAAATCCAACTAAGTGGTGTTTATAGACTAAGCTCTCTCTTCCTTGTGGGGTTTAAGGCCCATCTTATAATAAGGCCCATCTTATCATTCATCTCTTTTCTCTTTTTCAAACTTTAACTCATGACCAATTCCAAATGTTGCAGTTGGTATTTAAAAAAACATAGAGCACTTCATATAACAGAAAGGAGTAGACATTGAGCACGTCTTGTTATAGAATCTAAGTAAGTGGCAAAAGTGTCGCGGGAAAAAAATCTAATTTATTATTGTTGTTGTTGGTCGGATTACATACAAAGATTACTATTTTATAACATTTTAAATTAAAACCAAAGACATGGAGTAGAAGAGAGATCATATCAGAAGCAGAAGAAGAAGTTCTACGAATCCCACCGGCGACAAAGATATGGAGGCGGAGAAGTTTCTTAAACCGGTGCTTCAGAAACCACCTGGCTACAAAGAACTTCACGCGCCGCCTGAAACTCCAAATGCACCATCCTCTACGATTCGTCGCCGGCCGCCGAAGCATATGATCCCCGCGTCTTTTTACCCGGAGAAGAAGAGACGGTGGAGTCGTTGCCGTATCTTTTGCTGCTGCTTCTGCATCACCGTCGCAATCGTCATCCTCTTACTTATCCTCGCCGTCTCTCTCTTCTTCCTTTGGTACAGCCCGAGACTCCCCGTCGTCCGACTCTCTTCCTTCCGCGTCACCGATTTCAACTTTACCGGCGGAAAGTCCGGCGACGGATTTTCGCAGATGACGGCGGAAGCGACGGCGAGGCTCGGATTCAAAAATCCGAACGGGAAGCTTTGGTACCATTACGGAGATGCTGAGGTGGCGGTGAGCGTCGGAGATGGCGATTTCGAAACGAGCATTGGGTCAACGAAAGTCAAAAGGTTTGTGGAGAAGCCAGGGAATCGGACGGTGGTGGTGGTTCCGGTGAAAGTGAAGAAGCAACAGGTGGATGATCCAACGGCGAAGAGGCTTCAAGCGGAAATGAAGAGTAAGAAGTTGGTGGTGAAGGTAACAGCAAAGACGAAGGTAGGATTGGCTGTGGGAAGGCGTAAGATTGTTACGGTGGGGATTAGTCTCAGATGCGGTGGCGTGACATTACAGACACTTGATTCACAGATGGCTAAATGCACTATCAAATTGCTTCAATGGTACGTAACCTCTTTCTTTAATGGTTTAATAATTATACTAACTATGTTTAATATGCTTATGTCACTTTAAATGCAGGATTAAATTACACTCATA
Organism: Anastatica hierochuntica; assembly: GCA_900406275.1. Lineage (NCBI taxonomy): Eukaryota > Viridiplantae > Streptophyta > Magnoliopsida > Brassicales > Brassicaceae > Anastatica > Anastatica hierochuntica. Next base: position 5,406 of record OVAN01006791.1, on the reverse strand, counting down.
AGTAAAGTAAATTGATTGATGGATGTGTCTTTTCTTTTTTGCCGAAATTCTTAAGCTAATGTTATCGCTGTGCTTTACTCTTTTATTTTCGCTTTCATGTACTTAAATGTTTTAATTCAAACAACATTCATACATTTGTTCATCGAAAATATTAAGCCATTTGTTCTAATGAGCCAATTATGGTGAAGCAGTTGTTTACGATCTCACTACTGAGACGATGTGCCGTTTCAGTTTCATAAAAGACGCTTAACATTTCCATGACAAATCACTAAAACGCCATGAAATTTATCTAACGCAAATCCGAATGCGTAAAAAAACTAGAGACACGAAGAGTTATTCAACTAATTCACAAAATACCCAATAAGAGTAGAGTGTCATATAACAAATGGT
>OVAN01006790.1:0-20672 GCA_900406275.1 Anastatica hierochuntica | reverse complement strand
AGTCCTCCCATATGATCTTTTATCTTTTGGTACCTAGCCGCCATAATTTTTTTATTAAATCTTCCCGGAAAGGGTAGATTCAACTCATGAGTAGGAACATTAGTGTTGGTGGGCATATAATCCCTTTTCTTCTTTTGGCGTGGAGGAGGTTTTTCCTTGGGCTCCTCCTCTTGTATCTTATGCGCCTCTTTAGGTGCCTCTTCCTTCTCGGTTTCTTCTTCATTCTCATCTTTCTCCACACCATCAAGCGGCATTTGATCATTTTCAATCACTTCTAACTCGGTTTCATTCTTCTTAGGCTCGACATCATGAGTCCTCGGAGGTAATTGCCTTCTGCTTCTCAAAGCCACGGCATGACAAAGCTCCTTCGGGTTGACCTCACACTTACCCGGTATACTACCAGTTTGAAACTCATGTTTAGAAGCTAGTTCCGCTATTTGATGCTCTATATCCTTCACATAGTTAGCAAGATTATCATACTTCCCCGATAATTCCACGTAATTCCCATGAATCTCATGGTCCAACGCTTCAAATTTATTGTTCAAGTCTCTCCTAATCTCCACATTTCCAATCACAAATTCTTTTATTAAGAAATGCATGTCTTCTACCGTAGAGTTGGTAGGCGTCTTTAGAGTAGTGGGACTTGTTGGAGTCATAGGAGTCTTTTCTCCTAAGCTTGTTCTAGGCGATGATTCTTGTGGATAGCTCCCGTAGTAGCTTTTTTGAACAAAACTCATCTCCTCTTGTTGATCAAAGAAGCTCTCATCGATCCTTAGTTTCTTCTTCTTTGGCTTGAGGACCGCTCTTGCTATTTCATCTATTTTTGCATTCAATTCCTCAAGGCATTTACCCTCAATATTTGGTGTGAAACCAAAGCTCTCTTCTTTGGCATAGCTCTTAGCTAAATTCTCCACCAATTTCTCTCCTTGAGCCGCGGTCAAGCTTGCAAAATTCCCATTGCTCGTCGTGTTCATAGTGATCCGGAAGTGTTGATGGACTCCCCTATGGAATACCCTTTGAAGACTCCCTTGAGTGAATCCATGGTAAGGACAATTCCTCAGATAGCCATTGAACCTTTGCCAAGCTTCTCCTTATATCTCTTCAATCCCTTCCTCGAAATTAGCTATGCTATTCCGGAAATTGGTAGTCCTCCTTTGTGAGTAAAATTTACTAAGGAACCTCCTCTTGCATTTTTCCCACGTGGTTATGGAAGAGCTAACCACGGTCTTCTCCCAATGCAAAGATTTATCTCCTAATGAGAAAGAGAAGAGAGATAGCTTCACGTAGTCTTCCAGGATTCCTTGGATCTTGGTTGTGTCACATAGCCTCTCAAAGTTATCAAAGTGCTCGATGGAGTTCTCCATGTCCAAACCAAAATATCTTGCATTGTGGATCATGTTGATGAGGCTAGAGTTGATTTCGTGATGGGGCATATCTCTTGGTGGGGGTCTTATTCCCATCCTAGTGTTGCTCGTGATTAGTTTATCAAAGTCACCAATAGTCTGCTCATATGCTCCCATTCCTCCAATTCCTTCTTGAAATTGGTAATTCATCATCCTTGCAACAAAGCTCAAACAAAAACAAAAAGAAAATAGTTAAATAACTTGAAAGTAAAGCTTAGTCTCAAACTTAAATGAAATCCCAAAGAAAATCTTAATCTAGCAATCGTGCTCCCCGGCAACGGCGCCAAAAACTTGTTGCGCGACTATTGTTCATGCAAACAAAAGGCACGACGAAGCTTTAAATTTATAAGTCCGTTTCCTGGCAATCACACAATCTGCAAGTGCACGGATATGTCATTGTAGTACTTTGGGGGCGAACCACAAGGAGCAAACCTTAGCTAGATAGATCTAAGCATTAGGAATACACACTCAAGCCTAATCTAAGAAAATAAGAAAGGTTGAGGTTTGTTTTTGTTTTCTTAATAATCTAGAAATGAAAGCAAGGCAAGAAAGTAAACAACTTAAATAAAAACAATAAACATAAATAAAGAAAGCAAACATAAACTTAAAGATGCTAACATGAAATGAACTAAAAACTAAGATGATGGACCCAGGGATGTTGTAATGGATCCACTTAGAAAGATANAAGGCAATACTAGCCTAATCCACTCTCATGGCAAGAGGCCATTTCCTTATCAATTGCATTCACTCAACTCTCGTTTGTTGCAAATGATAAATCGATTAGGAATCTTTAAGAGCAAGCCCATATAGTCACTAATCAATATAGCAAAAAACTCTCATTGGCTAGATTGAAATAGCAAGTATTTGGTTCTCGTAGGCATTTCATCGAACACCTCTCGGGCGTGAAATGCATACATATCAAGATCTTAGTTAGCTACTCTAAAACCTAGCAGTAAGCACACCAAATCCATTGGAAACTTAAGATTAGCTATCCCTAACACCATATCACAACTTAATCTAAGTAGATCTAAACATCCTTGGTTCCATCAAAAAGACTACTCACACAACTTAAAGAAAAAGAAAAGAAATGAAGAGAAAGAGATAGATTTCATAGATAAAGAGAGACTCTTGATCTAAAAGATCAAGAGAGAAAGCATAAAAACTAAATCTTGAAGAAGGAGAATAGTTGTGAAAGTCTTGGATACATACAACTAGGTTAAAGGGGTATTAAGAGATGAAAGGAAGCTACTTGTCTCGTCAATGTTGTTTGGCATCGACCCAAGGGAAGCTGACATTGACCCCTGGGTCGATGCTAGGTCACGTTGAGCAGCAAGATCGTGAAGGGAAGCCAGCATCGACCCAAGGTGAGCCAGCATCGACCCCTGGGTCGATGCCAGGTCTCCTTGATAGCTTATGGCTTGTTTCTTCTCTATTTGATGGCCTCCTTTGATCCCATCTTATTCCAATGCTTCTAGCCTTCAAATCCTTATAATTCTTTGACCTTTTTGCCTCTAGAATCCATCATTTAAAGCTCTCAAATTGATCTCCAAAGATTGTACCTACAAATGCAAAGAAAATGATGTGCAAATGCAAATTGATCCTAAACTAGACTCTAGACTCAAACCTATGGATTCTAAGACTTATATGCAATATATACAACCTAAATGTGGATGAAACTAAACTAAAATGCATCAAAATATGTAAGAAAATATGTACAAATCAGATATTTTGGAGTCTGAGTTCGCATACATCATGGGTGACAACATGGAGAACCTTCAGATCCGAAACAATCCTCTCTACCTCAAAGCTCTTCCAGGAATTGGTCCACCTGCTGAAGGTGGTGCTAATGCTACTATTCAGCAAATCGGCCAGCAGAATGTTGCAGTTGCAGGGCAACAAGGCGCAAATCAACCTCAACAGAGGGTGACTTTTGTGCAATGTGATACTCATGAGGCTTTCTATGCGAATCGTGTCGGGGTTCGTCCACCTCCCACTAAGAGGAGAGATTTTGAAATCAAGACTGGTCTCATTAATTTGGTGCAGCAGAATCAGTTTCGTGGGCTGCCATCCGAGAACCTTATGCACCACCTAGATAAATTTGAAGCCATCTGTAATACTATTCAGCACAATGGGGTACCTGGTGAAGCTCTGAAATGCAGGTTATTCATCTTCTCATTGAATGACAAGGTTATGAGATGGTACAACAATCTAAAGCCAAACTCTTTGACAACTTTGGATGAGATTAAGGCAGCCTTTTTAGGGAAATTTTTTATAAAGGCAACTCTGAAAGAAGATCGCTTGATTTCACCAATTGGGTACTGAGAGTTTCCATGCAACTTGGGATAGATTCAAGGAGTACACCAATGAATGTCCTCGTAATGGTTTCACAAATCGGAATCTCCTCAATATTTTTTACAATGGAGTTGAGGAAAAATATCATAATGTTATGGACACCGCAAGCAATGGTGACTTCATGACCAAGATTGTAGAAGAAGCTTACATATTGGTGAATAATATGGCAAATAGCCAAGCCAATCGTAGATCCAATTTTGATCACTGTAGAGGGAGTGTATCATCAGATGCTAAGAGGATTGATGATCTACAGCAAAGCTTAATGAGCTGATGAGAAGAGATCAGAAAGGATTACACTTTGTTGGGGAACAAAATGATGCACCTGTGTTCCAAGAGAAGAAATTGGGACATATGTATTAAGAGTTCATGTCTGAAGTGTTGAATAGTGGTCAGGCAGACATGAATTACATTCGAGGTCAAGGAAACTTTGGTAACAAAGGTTTCAGTCAACAGAACCAATTCCAGAACAAGCCATACCAACATAATCAGAGTATATTCAGTTCTGGATATTTGAACTAGAATCAGAATCAGAGCAATGGTTTTGGTAACAGTGGTTACCAGCAGAAGTAGTATGGTTTAGGAGGATTGAAGAACAACTACCAATCAGGATATCAGAATCATAACCGAGGACAGTCTTCCACATTTTCTCAAGATAGTGAGGTGAAGAAAATGCTAAAGCAAGTCCTGGACAATCAGAAAAATTCCGTTGTGGACATAAATCAGAAGGTGGACAACATGTACAGTTATCTCAATGGGAAGTTCGAGAGGTTAAAATTGCTGGAAACATAGGTTTCTTAGACTTCTGCGAGCAACAGAGCTCCTCCGGGCGTCATTCTAGGCAAACCGGAAAAGAATCCCAAAGAATTCCAGGCAAGCATTTTATAGGATTTTATTGCGGTTTTAGTCGAGATATATGGTATTTTAGTATCTATTCGGTTCTTTTTGGAGCGGTTTTGTGTTCTTTAGTCTTTTTACAGATAATGAGCTTGATTGTGCAGAATGATCATATTATGGATCGATCGATCCCTGTCCAGGATCGATCGATCCTTGTCACGATTCGCAGACCAAGTTTTTGAACCAAACCGAGATTTCGGTAACTGAGTTGCATCCTAAAGACCTAAACTCGTGTTATACTTTTCATTATGTTTTTTTCTGAGATTTTGACAAGAGATAGAGAGAGAGCTTTGTAACCTAAGGGAGACGAATCTAAACCTGTACTTCGTTTTAGAAAAGAATTTATGAACCCTTTAGTCCTTCAATTGCAATTACACCATGTTCTCTCTTGATTTCTTTTGTGATTGTTCATTGACTATGAGTGAGTAGATTTCTAGTTAGGTTTAGGGTTTCTCATAGGGGACTTTATGAATTTATGATTGTTAGCTTGTTAGATCGGGGAATTATCAATTGATCTTCGTTTGTCTTTGTGGTTAATGCTTAAATTAATTTGATCACCTAGTTTATGTACCTAAGATATTTCACGCACCGAAAGTGTTTGATGAAATTCCCAAAAGGAAGATAAGTGAACAAATTGTCTTAGAACAAGGAAATTGATGTGTAAGAAATTTGTGAACAAATCAATCCTATCTATAATGCATGTTTAGGATTCAAAACTCAACGAAAGTTATTGTCTAGCATCCTGAAACAAAGATAGTTAGCGCTACGGAAGTAGGTTGACTATAATTTTTTGAACTGAGTTCAAGATTGTCCTTAAAAGTTTCCATGACAAAAAACCTAAAATCCTGATGAAATGATTTCCCTGAGAACACCTAATGCCCAGCGTTTTCCTCCAATTGTTTTAAAACTCCAGCATTTCTTTGTTTTTTTCTTGCTAGATTTTGATTTACTGCATCAATCTACAAATCTTCTTTTTCGCTTTAGCTTGTGTTTGATCTGAAGTTTGTAGTGCAACCTTTGGTCTTTGTGGATTCGATATTGAATCACTACAACGTACACATCTGTATGCTTGCAGTCTTTTCTCGGGCGAAAACCTGAGCTGTCATTTCTCCTAGGAGACGGGCCGTAGCCTTTTTTGAGAGGAATCCCTTAGGTATCCTCTTGCCAGTAATTCGTTGACCTCTAGCCTTAGTTATATGAAATATTCCGTGAGATGACCATGGTCACTATGGATGTCTCACTACTTCGTGGTGTCCCTTTTGTTGTGTGGGGTATGCATCTTTTCTGGCCATTTAACTTCTCAGGATAAGTGTCCCACTTTTTCTACTACTTCAATGGGGGATATTGATAGATTGGGGATGTTAGGCAAGGTCATGGTCACGTACTTCTCATGCTTGGTGTTTGCTAGGGGATTGGGACATGGCTTGCTACCACACTCTTATTGGAGTTATTAGCCACTATTTTGGTGTGAGACTTTTCTTCTCTGGAGGATTTTTCTTGTCTAGCCATTCTTAGGTTAGTAGGATCTTCCTCCCACTTAATATGCGGTCAGGCCTTAAACAAGACATCCTCCATGATGTGACACTGATACTTGATGAACTCCTTGTTGAGGTCTCCATTGATTAACAACCCTTTCTTAAAGCTAGAGATGACGGTGGCTATGACGCAATTCAGGACTGACACCTTTTCCTTATTGAAGAGATGGACATATCTTCTAAGGCTTTCGCCTTCATTTTGCTTGCCCTAGTACATGTCATCAGTGGTGCGTCGGAGTATGCGACTGCTAGTAAATTTCTCAAAAAATCAATCTTTTAGCATTACAAAAGAGTCAACAGAGTCATTGGCTAAATTAGAGTACCATAACAATGCATATCATGTGAGACATGCTCCGCATCCAATGCACATGGATACTTCTATGTACTCATAGCTGATGGAGGTGGTAAGCATGTGTTGGTGGTACTGGGAGATGTGCGTGTCAGGGTCAGTCGGTTTATCGTATTACGGCATAGATGGGAAGGTGAATCTCCTTGGAATTTTACAGAAAGTGATGACATCGATGAAAGGAGTATCATAGGAGTTTGGAGTAGCTCCTCCGGTAACCAAGAGCACTCCAAACTCCTAGGAGGATACTCCTTTCATCGATTTCATTTCTTTCTGCGTAATTCAAAGGAGTTTCACCTGGCCGTCTATGTCGCAATACAATGAGTCTACTGACTCTGAAACGCACATCTCCCAGTAGCACCAATGCATGCTTACCACCTCCATCAGCCATGAGTACATAGAAGAATGCATGTGCAAAAGATTTGGAGCAAGTCTCACAAGATTCGCACTTTTATGGTACTCCAATTGAGCCAAAAGCTCCATCGTCTCATTCGCAACACTAACAGATCGCTTCGTTGTGAAATTCGCAAGGAGCCACATTCCCCGAAGTACCACCAACAACATGTACCAGATCAAGCAGAAGGAAGGCGAAAGCCTTTGAAGCCATGTTCATCGCTTCAATAAGGAAAAGGTGGTAGTCCCGAATTTCGTCCTAGCTACTGCCATATCTGCCTTTAAGCAAGGATTTTGGTTGATGGAGACCTTTCTCTATAAGGAGCTCACCAATTACGAGTGTCACACCATGGCAGATTTCTATTCCAAGGCCTGGCGCAGATAAAGTGGGAAGAAGATCCCACCTATCACCTCCATCTGGCACATAAAAAGAACTCCGAGGCTCCCAGACATGAAAAAGCACCTAGAGAAGGTTGATCTCAAAGTTAACTAGGGATAGAAAGTAATGCCAACGATCCCAAGAGCCTGATAACACCAATATTTTACGACTTTTCTAATAGATTTTAGTATGTTTTCTTAGTATTTTTAAGCAACTTTATGGATGAAAAGGAGTTTTTATGTATTTGTAGTGTTTTGAATCATTTCATGTCAAAAAAAGCATTTTGGACCAATATGGAGCTAATTGGAGCAAAAGCTAGTTTTTGGACAGTTTCCAAGCATCAGAAATATCTCCGAATATGATTGCTTTAACCTAAATGGATTTTTATGAAATTTGGACAAATGCTAGATAATTAAGTTAGCTTTTTCATGGAGGAAGTCTAAAGTCACTTGGATCAGTGGATAAAAAGATACGATAAGTTTACTGAAGACTGGTCCGTCTAGCCTGAGGGTGGAGGTTTTGCACAAATGAGTGTTTGCACCGGATGGGGTGGTCATTTTGGCTCACGGCCTGTACTGGCTTACTCTTACCTCCCTAATGAAAATCTCCACCGGTCCATGGATCCTGAATATCGGTCAGGGTCTATTTTTAAGCCCTCACCCAGTCTTGGAGAAAATCGACCCAATTTCACTTATTTTACCTAAATTTTCCCTAAGCCTATAAATACTTGTTATTAGCCTTTCTTATCATATAGTTAGATAGAGGAGATGATTTTTAGAGAGCAGGCATGCTTCCAAAGGCTTCGTGTTAATAGTTTTCAATTCCTTTGTACTTTGGAGAGGATCTCTTCCCTTACATCTTTTGGAGAAGTTTTATAAACTTTTGCTTGTTCTTATTCTCTTCTAATCATGATTTATTCTTCATTTATATGCTTGATGATGTCCCTGTTCGTAATTATTGAGTAGTGTGTTAGTTGGGTTAAAGGGTTTTCAAGGGGTTATTCATGAATTGTTAGTTAAGTGTTTGTTCGATTAGGAAACTATCTTATGGCTTCTTCATCTATTGTTGATTTCAACGTAGGAACTAGATTAGCTAACTAGGTACTGATCTTAGGTAGATGTACATTCCAAAAGCTTGCTAAATCACCAGACATACTTTAGATGAGCTAAACCTTGTAAATGTGCGAACGTCGATTTGTCGGGTTTAGTGAACATATCGAAACTTGTACGTTAATTAATGTGTGTTTAACTTCTTCAAGAACTGTGCGAAATTCGATTCCTTTGGTTTATTAAGCATAGAAACCCGAACCTTGAAAGTGGAGAGGATTTACCTTTTTTTTGNAGCATCACCATAAATCACAAAAACCATATTTTCACTCTTAGCTTTGTTCTATTCTCATAGATTCGTAGTGTAACACTTGGTCCTCGTGGATTCGATCCCTAAATACTACTACGATTGTTGTGCACTTACAGCTAGTATTTTGGGTGAAAAATTTCCCCACATCAGAGCCCATGGTCAAATTCAATTTCTCTTGAAAACGAAGACGAACGCGCGACATTACCTAAACCAATTGTAGACATCTTACCCACGACACCATCAGAGATCGTTGGAGAACTAAAATGCCCAGAAAACAATGTCACATGGCCAATAATTACTCAAAGAACAATTCTAAATAGTGTGACTTACATTTTGACCATGCCCATGTAATGAAAAATTGCACCTTTCTTAGATGGGAAGTGAACAAGCTCCTCAAAAATGCCTCCTAAAAGAGTTCCTTGCCAAAATAAGTGTTGAGATAGCCAAATCCAAACGCTTTGAACTCGTAGAGGAGCCAATCTCAGATTCACCAAGACCTACCAGGGTAACAAATAACATATTATGGGGCCCTTATGAACCCGTGAATAGGAAGAAATTCATCTCCAGAAGAAACCATGGAACCCCGGGAAACTTTTACGTATCCAATAGGTCTACAATTGAAGCTCCATCGCTGACTACCATAATCTTCACTTTCGACAAAGGTGACCTGGTACTGGCTACTCACCATGATACCTTGGTGGTTTCTCTGACCATGGCCAATTGCGTTGAAAGACGGGTTCCGATCGACAACGGAAGTTCCGCCAAATTTCTCAGAGACAATAAAGGAGTTGAGGATCGTCGAGTCAAACCTAACACGAAGATCAAGCCCCCTAGTTGTATTTAATAGCCAAGTAAAAAAAATTGGCGAAGCCATCCTAACATTCTTAGGAGGTGGAATCCATCAACAAACCAAGTTCGCCATTGTGAATTGTTCGTCGAGGGACCTTGAATCCACACCATGAGAGGAATCCCTAGTGCGCGACATCAAAGAATGAAATTTCCCACGCCATGGGGATCGAAGAAATCAAAGGCAAACAACAGCATGCCCACTCATGCTATGAGATTAGTCTTAGAGGCAATTCATCATATTCAACAAGACTATAGACTATGGCTAACACCAATGATGAAGATCCAAAAATCAAAAAACTCGACAAGATCCCATTGTCGGAAGGTGACCCTAGCAGAAGTCTGAGAATTGGCTCATCGTTCCCTAAGGATCTAAGACAAAGATTAATAGATTTCCTCCGATCTAATCACGATTGCTTTGCCTAGTCCCACACAGACATGATAGTGAAAAATCTCGATATCATATCCCATAGACTAATTATCGACCCAGATCACCCCCCAGTGAAGCAAAAGAGACGAAAATTCGCACAAGAAAGGGATGTGATTGTTAATAAGGAAGTTAGTAACTTTCTTGAAGTTGGATTCATCGTAGAAATACGATATCCAGAATGGTTGGTTAACGTAGTGGTAGTACGAAAGAAGAATGGGAAATGGAGAGTATGCATCGACTTCACGGGCCTCAAGGCTTATTCTAAGGATCAGTTCCCTTAGCCTAACATCCATAAGCTAGTAGATGCCGCCGTAGACCACCAAATCATGATTTTCATGGATGTGTTTAGTGGATACAACCAAATTCTGACGTACCCAAATGATCAATAGAAGACGGCCTTCATGACATTTCAAAGGATCTATTGCTGGTTTTACTTACCAAAGGTTGGTAAATCAGATGTTTGCAAAGCACATTGGCCAGACCATGAAGGTATATATCAATGACATGTTAGTCAAATCTCTACTAGCAGAAGACCACATCTTGCATCTTCATTAAGCCTTCGACAATCTCCAGAAGTATAAGATGAAATTGAACCCTTCCAAGTGTTCTTTAGGCGTTAGCTCCAGATATTTCTTGGGCTATATAGTTACACACCATATAATAGAGACCAACCCTGACCAGATAAGCGCCATCCAAGGAATCCCATCACTAAGTTCTCCAAAATATGTCCAAAAACTCACAATAAGAATAGCAGCGCTAAGTAGATTCATCTCGAGACTATTGGATAAATAGCATCCATTCTTTGAAGCCCTCAAGAAGTCCAAGAAATTCATATAAGGTGACAAGTGCGAAGGAGCCCTAGCAACTTTGAAGGAATACCTGACTTCACCACCGCTTCTATCTAAGCCAAGGGACAAAGAACCCATGCTCCAATACCTGGAAGTTTTGGACCGTGTCGTTAGTGGTGTCTTGGTGAGAGAGGAAGAGGCCATCCAATGCCTTGTATACTACATGAGAAAATCACTCCTAGACATCGAGACTTGCTACAACCATCTAAAAAAGCTAGCCCTTGCTCTGGTAGTCGCTACACGAAAGCTAAGACCATATTTCCAAGCGCACCCATCGTGATATTTACCTCTGCGCCCATCAAATTCGTGTAACACAAACCCGAACTATCGGGAAGATTGGTGAAATGGACAGTGGAACTAGGGAATACGACGTAATATTAAGACCCTCCACTGCCATCAAGACGCAAGCATTAGCGGATTTCATTGCAGAATTCGCTCCCACTGTGGAACCGTTGTTGGAAGAAGAGGTCAAGTCCCTTCAATCAATGGCTTCCGACAAAGAATGTAAATTGCATGTTGATGGCTCTAGCAATGCTAGAGAAACAAGCCTGGGAATTGTACTCACCTCTCCTAATGATGAAAGAGAGTCAAGAGCGATCCAATGTGAATTCAAGGCTAGAAACAAAGCATCTGAATATGAAGCCCTTATAGCTGCCTGGCCTCACTTTAGCTAACGAACTTAGAGCCCAAAGAATCACAGTTCACAACGATCCACAGTTGATCATCAACCAAATACATGGAGGCTATCAAGCCAAGGACACTAATATGGTTAAATATTTGAAATTGGCCAAGGGCCTCATAGAAAAATTTGAGGATTGCAAACTATGCCAAATTCCTCGTGAAGATAATAGCTAAGCAGATGCCATGGCCATCGTAGGATCTGCCTTACAGAAAAATAAAGGGTAGACATCCCCTTGCTAATGCTACAATGGCCCGTTATCGCCTCCGAATTACTCATGGCGCAAGAAAAATAGGCGATAGCCATGGAAAGGGTACAGTGAGCCATTATGATTGGAGAATGATGTATTCGTATTTTATATATTTTATTGTGGTTTTATTCGAGATATATTGTATTTTATTATGTGTTCGGTTCTCTTTGGAGCGGTTTTGTGTTCTTTAGTGTTTTTACAGGTAATGAGTTTGACTGTGCGGAAAGATCACATTTTGGATGGATTTCAAGCATCGAAGGAAGCGTTATTGAAGAATTGAAGCATCCTGGCATAATGACAGGGATAGATCAATCTTTGTAAAGGATCGATCGATCCTTGTCACGACGCATACCAAGTTTTTAGAATCAAACCAAGATTTTGAGAACCAATTACTTGTATTATACCAAGACTCATGTTTCACTTTTCATTATGTTGTTTTTCTGAGTTTTTGAACACGAGATAACCTTTGTAACCTAAAGGAGAAGATCTACTTATGTAGTTCGAATTGGAGAAGAATTTTGAACCCTTTCTTTGTCTTTTATTCAATAACAATCATGTCTCTCTTTGATCTGTTTTGTGATTGTTTAATTGCCATGAGTGAGTAGTTATATAGTTGGGTTTAGGATTTCTCGTACGGGATTTCATGAATTTGTAATTGTTACGTTGTTAGATCGCAGAATTATCAATTGATCTTCACTTATCTTTGTGTTTATTTCTTGAATTGGCTAGGTCACCTAGTTCATGAACCTAGGATATTTCACATACCGAAAGTGTTTGATGAATTTTCCTCAAAGGAAGATAAGTGAGCAAATTGTCTTAGACCAACAGAAGTTTATGTGTATGCAATTTGTGAACAAATCAATCCCATGTAGAATGCATGTTTAGGATTCAAAACTCAACGGAAGTTAGTGTATAGGATCCTTAAACATAGGTAGTTGGCGCTATGGAAGTAGGTTGACTACAAAACTGTGAATTGAGTTCAAGATGATTCTTAAAAGTTTCCCTGACAACAAACCAACAATTCTGATGAAATTATTTCCCTAAGAACACTCAATACCATACGTTATTCTCTAATTGATTTACAACCTCTATGTTTCTTTATTTCTTGCTTGCTTGATTCCTAATTTTCGCATCAATCTACAACTCTTCTTTTTCACTTTAGCCCATGTTTGATCTGATAGTTTTACGTGCAACCTTTGGTCTCTATGGATTTGATCCCGAACCACTACAACGTACGCATATGTATGCTTGCAGTGTTTTCTTGGATGAAACCTGAGTTATCAGAGAACCCCCCCCCCCCATAGTATGCTATCTAAGGGATGGAACCTTACATAGCCTGCAGGCAGAATGAATTAAAGTAAAGCACCACGCAACACGATATTGCCACATTGGAGAAATCTGTACATGCGACTCTTTGGTGGACAACTCCTCAGATGTCATGGGTGGCCCGAAGTGAAACTTGTGTTAGAAGAACTGCACGAGGGTACATGTTCATCACACTAAGGGGTAGGAGTCTCACACTCAGAATACAAAGAGCATGTCACTACTAGCCAAAGATAGCTAACGATGCAAAGCTCCATGCCCGTAACTCCAAACGATACCAAGTGCATGCCCATGTATCGAAAATGCCTCTGGAGAATTTAAAGTTAATAAGAACACCATGGCCTTTTGCAAAATGGGGGATGGATATCGTTTGAAAACTTCCAAAAGCACCTTCAGAGAAGGTTTTCCTCTTGGTTATCACTGTCTACTTCACCATGTAGGTAGAGGCAAAAGCATTGAGTTAGTTACCGATGTCCAAATATGGAGTTACTTATGCAAAAGAATCCTCTGCAGATTTGGAGTCCCTCACGAGATTGCCACTGGCATGCCCTAGGTCATGGCAGTCTTGGCGGCTAGCGAGTCGTCATTATTCTAGGATCTACGATGAGTAATATGCTTGGGCGGTGGGATGGGAAGTGAGGGAGCTTACCTATGAAACCGTGCTGGTAACTGGCCTGCTAGGTGATGACAATTCTTAAACTCTCGAATCCCAATGACCAGGTAGCTATCGAGGCCCTTCAAAGAGGTCTCTGGTACCGATCCGAGTTCTGGTCCGAGCTAACGATCAATCTTCCTCCGACAATTGACGATGCACTACATAGAGCATCTCGATTCATTACCTTAGAGGAAGAAACGACCGCCATGGATAAAATCCATAAGAAGCCCCAGAACCCTCCGAGGGCTGATCCCCATGAAGGAAAGGGACCTCAAAAGAAGGGTAATTTCCGAAATAACCAAACTCAAGGGGAGCATTCCTACGCAGTTGAGGAAACACAATAGGAAAAGCCTGTTATGACGGCAAGCAAAGCCCCCTGGACCAAGCTTTATGATGAGAACAAGTTTTGTTTGTACCAAGAAAGGAAGGGACATTCCAAGGAATAATGTTGGGACCTTCAGCGTCAGTTAGCAACAGAATTCACTGCTGGGGAAATAAAAAACATCGACCTGAGGAAACCTCAACCTTTCCAGAAGAGAACCCCAAGGGAGGCTTCTCCGAAGCGAAACAGGTCTCCTGAGAAAGAAACCGGCTCACCACCCCCCGCTCCCAAGAAAAGGATCTACATGATCCTCGGGAGATTTCCAGAAGGAAAAAGCCTCCGTAGTGAGGCTCTGAGGCCTCTACTTGAGGGAACGGTAACTGACTTATTTGCAAAGGTATCGGATCAACCTCACGATGACGCCTTGGTCATAACCCTTAATGTAGCTGGTTATAAGGTACCCAAGCTGATGGTTGACACCGGAAGCTCCGTTGACCTCCTCTTTTACAACGCCTTAAAAGGGATGGAGATAGATGATTACGGGATCTTCGGTCAGAAAGTTAACCTCGTAGGTTTCTCTGGAGAAACGACCACTTCACTAGGAACCATCAAACTTCCAGTGAAAGCTGGAGGGGTCATGAAGATGGTCAACTTCGTGGTAATCGATAAACCAGCCCCGTTTCACACAATACTTGGGAGACCCAAGATTTATAAGATGAGAGTGGTTGCCACGACATATCACCAGTGTGTAAAATTCCCAACCCCCACCGAGGTAGCTACAATACAAGGTAGCCAGAAATTATCTAGAGTTTGCTACCTGGGAGGCTTCCAGATTATAAAGGAATCTCCCCAATATTAATTTCAGATTCAGGAGCAGCAAGCGATGCAACAAAACATCTGAGGCCCCCCACAAAACCTCACCAAGCAAGTTTGCATCGATAAATCTCATCCCAAAAAATGCGTCCGCATTGGGTCGGAGTTACCCTTCCAAATCAAAGATAAGCTTATACGCTTCCTGACATAGAACGTCAAAACCATTGCTTGGAGAACTAGCGATATGAAGGGTATCGATCCACGGGTAACTACACACAAACTTAACGTAGACCTGACGTTTAAACCTATAAAGCAAAAGCAATGCAAGCTTGGCCACGAGAAGGCTCAAGCCGTCAACGATGATGTCGACCGACTGATGAAGGCAAACGCAATCCGAGAGGTTCTTTACCCTGATTGGTTAGCCAACCTGGTAGTTGTCAAAAAGAAAAATGGGAAATAGAGGACTTGCGTAGATTTCACCGACCTGAACAAAGCGTGTCCTAAAGACAACTTCCCGCTACCCCATAATGACTGCTTAGTCGAAGCAACCGCATGGCATTAGTTATTTTCCTTTGCGGATTATTTCTCATGTTACAATCAAATAATGATGGACCCTGAAGACAAGGAAAAACCGCCTTTATAACAGAGCGTGGGATCTGTTGTTATAAAGTCATGCCCTTTGGGCTGAAAACGCTGGAGCCACCTACCAAAGGCTAGTGAACAAATTGTTTGCCCAACAACTTGGAAAAACGATGGAGGTCTACATAGACGACATGCTCGTCAAATCCTCCAAGATGATCATGTCAGCCACCTTAAAGAATGCTTTGATATCCTCAATAAGTATGATATGAACCTTAACCTGGCTAAATGCACCTTCGGGGTACCGTCTGGAGAATTCCTCGGGTACCTCGTAACCGAACGAGGAATCGAAGCCAACCCGAACCAGATAGCCACCTTCCTGGAAATGTCGTCACCAAGAACAACTAGGGATGTGCAAAGGCTAACCGGGCGAATCATCGCCTTAAACTGATTAATTTCCCGGTCAACTGACAAATGTCTTCCATTCTACAAACTCCTACGAAACAACAAAAATTTTTGATGGGACGACGAATGCGAAGAAGCATTCAAACAGCTTAAAACCTACCTTTCTGAACCTCCAATATTTTCCAAGCCTGTTGAGGGTGAACCTTTGTACCTCTATATTATCGTTTCCCTGGCAGCTATCAGCGGAGTACTAGTAAGGCGAGAGCGGAACGACATAAACCTGTTTACTATACCAGTAATAGTCTTATAGACGCCAAAACACAATATTCGGCTATGGAAAAGCTGACTCTGGCAGTAGTTTCGGCAGCTAGAAAGTTATGGCCATACTTCCAGTCCCACTCAATCGTCGTAATGATGTCTCAGCCTTTATGCTTAATATTACACAACCCTAGCCAATTCGGACGCCTCGCTAAATGGGCCATCGAGCTCAGCGAATACGACATAGAATATCGACCGCGTACCGCAGCTAAAGCTCAGGTCCAAGCTAATTTTATCATCAAACTAGCCACCGAGAATATCGACACTAACTCGGTAGCCCTAAAATGGACCCTCCACGTCGATAGAACCTCCTCAAAGCAGGGCTCCGGGATTGGCTTAAAACTAACCTCCTATATGGGTGAAGTAATCGAGCAGTCTTATAGATTAGGCTTCAACGCATCAAACAACGAAGCTGAATACGAAGCGTTAATCGCCGACTTAAAATTGGCAATAGGACTCGGGATCCGAGAACTAATGCATATAGTGACTCTTAGCTTGTAGTTAGCCAATTTCATGGAGAATATGAAATGATGGGGGCATACCTCGAGGTTGTCCAAAACCTCACAAAACCGTTTGATAAATTCGAATTAATAAGGATCCCGCATGGCGAAAACACCTCCGCTGATGCTTTAGCAGCATTGGCCTTCACCTCGGACCCTCTTGTTAAAAGAATCATACTTGTAGAGGGTATAGATAAGCCGAGCATCGAGATAGCTATAAAAGATACGATCAAAGGCAATTCGGAAGAACAAAAAGTGGGAGTTCAGTCTCAGGAAATAGCTACAATATCTATCCGAAACGAGTCCCTCACCCAGGTTCTCACTACCGTTTGGTTCCCGAAAGCTAAAATCCGCAATATCAAAAGACATGCCTTTGGGGAGCACGAATCAGGTTTCAGGACCAAGTATCTACGCAACAGCTAGCTCCAAAATCCCTCCAGAGGCTAACTCCATGATACCTCTGGGGACATGGTCCAAAACCCAGAGTCCAAAGTCAATACAGAAGGTATTACTGAGAACAAAGACTCTGGAGAGCCTGATTCCCAAAATACCTCCGGGGGCACGATCCCGACTCAACAAGGGTTAGGTAATGACCCGGAGCCCAAAAATGAACCGACACAAAACCCTACCTTATCTCTCCACGACAAGGGTACTTGAGAGAGAGGATTGGAGAATTCCCATTATGCAATATATTCNGCCCCCCCCCCCCCCCCACAAATAGGAGGCTCGAAAACTCAAAGCATTAAGTGCAAGGTATTGCATAATCGAGTCCAACCTCTATATACGGAGCATCTCAGGACCGTAACTCAGGTGTGTCCATGGCCTCTAGGCCCTTAAGCTCATGGCAAAGTGCATGAAGGTTCATGCGTAAACAACTATGGTGGCCGATCATTAGCTATCCGAGTAAAAAGACAAGGCTACTTCTGGCCAACCATAATCGCATACTGCGAAATATACTCCTCCCAATGTGATAAGTCCCAGAGACACACCCCAATAATCCGCCAGCCAACGAGAAACTATCTTAAATATCGGCACCCTACCCTTTTATGAGATGGTCCATGGATATCATCCGACCACTCGGGCCTTTAGGCGGACAGCAAAAACTATGCTTTTTGCTAGTCCTAACTGATTACTTTACAAAGTGGATAGAAGCAGAATCTCTTCAACAGGTTACTAAGGTTGAAGTAGAGACTTTTGTAAGGCGAGATATCGTATATCGTCACAGAGTCCCTTAGTAAATCATCACCGATAACAGATCTTAATTTATATCCGAAGATTTTAGAGCACTCTGCGACACTTGGAACATACGCCTTACTCCCTCTACTTTGAGGTACCCTTAAGGGAACGGCCAAGCAGAGGCTGCTAATAAGTCAATATTAGTTAACTTAAAGAAGCGCTTACGCACCAAAAAGAAATCTTGGGCCGAGAAACTCCCTGAGGTTCTCTAGGCATGTCGAACCACCCCGCGAAGGGCAACTGAAGATACCCCTTTCTCTTTAGCTTATGGGATAGAGGTTATCGTTCCTGTCGAAGTATCAGTTGGAAGCCTCCGACAAAGCTTATGCACGTCAAGCCCGGAGGTTAACAACTAGTTACTTACAGACAACCTCAACTTAATTGAGGAACGACGAGAACAAGCTTTCGCCCGCATCCAAAATTATCAACAGGCGATGGCACGACACTACAACCCTACGGTCAGATCACGAAGGCTCGTGGTCGAGGACCTCGTACTTCGAAAAGTATTTGATAACACCAAAGAGCGAGGTGCCAGAAAACTAGGGACCAATTGGGAGGGTCTGTATCGGATCACCCATGTGGTACGACCCGGCGTCTATAAACTCGTAAAGGTGAAAACCGGGTACCAGAGATGCGATAATGGAACACCATGAATATCAAGAAATACTACCACTAGGTACCAGAAAATAATGAACTACGTTAGGCTTGATCCCTTGAAAGGGTACGTAGGCAGCTTCTACAAGGAGTTCAGCCCCCACCCCTTCAAGAAATTCTCATCATAGCTCAATCCAAAAGGTTTCGGACGTCAAAATGGTCGGTCTGAAAGCTGCAGACTTGATCGATTGGACATTGGATGAGACAGGTCCCAAACCATTTTAAATCTATAAGTATTTATTTACTCGAATGTGTTCTAAAAGGGTAAAAGAGTATCTCTCTGTATTTAATAACCCTCATTCCGGTTCCCGAAAGCCTAAGTCATCACATGTCTTGAAATCCTAAAGGTCTTAAAATCCTAAAGGTCTTAAAATCCTAAAAGTCTTAAAATCTTAAAGGTCTTGAAACCCTTAAAGCTTTAGAATCTTAAAGCTCTCGAAATCCTATTAAACAACTGAAGGTTCCCGGAAACCTGATTACCTAAAATCTCAAAATCTTGCCTATAATTCCAGGTGTCCAGAAACTTGTTTACTCCAAGGGTCCCGCACCCTTGTACATAATCAAAACTAGATCTACGAAAAGCCACAGGAAAAGTCTCGAACCAAGCGAGACCTGAAGAGTCGATATAAACACACCGAAAGTTCAATCAAGCAAAGTCTTAAGGAGTCTTCGCCAACACTCAGTTGGCAGAAGCCTCACACTAGGAGGTCTAAAGAACTGACAAAGCCTGAAAATAAGCTTAGAGAATCTTAGGTTGTTATCACCCAAAGTCCAAGTCAAAGGCTAAAAAGCTACACAAGCTATTAACTGTTCTGAAACCTCAAAAACGGTGAGGCCTCGAAACAAAAAACAAAAACATAAGGATTCAAGTCTAAAAGGAGTTTCAAGGCCTCTCTAGGCTCTAAGTCTTAAGGGTTTAAAAGCCTCTCCAGGCTATCCGAAAAGTCTAAAATAAGCCTTAGTAGACATTAAAGTCAAAATCAAACAACAAAAGGATTAAAAGCAGTCATAAGTTCATCCGTCTTGAGCTCCAGCGCCTTGATCCTCAATCTCCTTGGACACCTGTTCGTGAATCTTTTTAGTATCAACCACCCCAAGGTTGGACCCATACTCACCTGACCTGTTCTGGTTAGCAACCTCCAATACTGAGGCGAAAGCTTGCTCACTAAGAAGTCTGAAACCTCAGACTTGTCAAAATCAGCTATAGCCTTCGGAAGCAGGGCCACCAGCCGTTCATGCTCAGCTTGGGTGATGTACATACAATTTCATGCATATTTTAGTGTGTTTTAGCTTAGTTTTCATTCACAATTAGGTTGTAAATAAGCATATTAGTTTTAGAATGCATCATTTAGATTCTAGAGTCTAGCTTAGATTCATTTTGCATTTTGCATCCATCTTTCTTGCATTTGTAGGTTCTCTTTTGGATGGACTTTGGGAGGCTCTAATGGTGGATTCAAAGTGGTATTGGAGCTCAAAAATCATGGGAGATCAAAGGAGAAGACAAAGTGGAGCAAAAGCCATCAAAACTGCCTAGGTAGGCACCCATCGACCACCTGGGTCGATGGCCAGCAATCCAGGGTCGATGGCCAGCTACCCAGGCAGAGAAAAGCACCTCTCCTTCTGTAGGTAGCCAGCCATCGACCAAAGGTTGGCTCCCATCAACCAGATGGGTCGATGGCTGGCAACATGCCGACCAAAACCCTTCTTTTTAGGGTTTTCTCTCATCTCTTTTAGTATAAATAGAACCCTTAGCCCCCAAGAACAAGAGGATCCTTTTTACAACTATTATATCTACTTCTCAACACTTTTATTTGATGTTCTAAGTTGATTCTCTTGATCTTTTATGCGTGAGTAGTCCCTTTTGGTGGATTCATGGGTTTTGAGATTTACTTAGATTAGGTTGTAAAATTGGTGTTAGGGATAGCTAATATTAGGTTCCTANTTGCTATTTCAATCCATTCAATGAGAGTTGATTGCTAGGTTGATTAGTGACTAAATTGACTTGTTCTTAATGATCCTTGATTGATTTATCATTTACAACAAAGTGAGAGCGTAAGTGAATGTATTGGTTAGGGAATGGCCTTTTGCCACGAGAGTTGATTAGTCTAGTATTGTCTTTGGTCAAGGAACAGTTCTTAATAGCTAGAACTAACACC
>OVAN01006789.1:0-20674 GCA_900406275.1 Anastatica hierochuntica | reverse complement strand
AAAAGATATGCATGAATCGGGACGGAAAAGGAAATCGAGCCAGCCCACGAATATCGATATAAAGGATGCGAGGTCAAAGAGACGAGAGTGGAGATTAAAATTCATTCATTGACAGAACTTGTCGTCACCACATAAACACTTAGAAAAACTAGGGTTCTTGTTTCATTTTTCGTTAGCGAGCTGCGTCTCAACTAGGTTACGAGTCTGCGTCTTAGTTCTAGGTAATCGTCACCAACAGATCTTGCGGCCACGGCTTAACACCGGTTGGGCACGCTCCGGTCACGAAATTCGAATAAGATCCCTTAACTTCTTTGTTAACTGTGTCTATTGAATCGCTCTCCGTTTACGCTCTCTTCATACTTTAGATTTGTTCTCGTTTTCACTCTGTATTCGTTCACGTTAATTTATCTTACGAATCCTGTTACCTGTTCACCGTTAATTCGTATCGCTTCGCAATCTATTTCGTATTTCGTTATCTAACTTACTCATGATTTATGTCTTATTGTCTTCGCAGTTTACTTTCGTATTTCTTATTCAATAACTCGCTAATTCGCTATCTTGGTCTGTTGATCTTTGGCTACAGAATTCGTGAACCACATAATATTGATAGTGATAATTTCGGTTCCCACATAGTGTCTAAGAAGAAGATTAGAAGCTTAGAAAGAAAATATGTCTAAAGAATCTCTAGTTGTCAAGAAAAAGAAAAGAAAGAGTGTGTTCAAGGAATAAAAAATTTATGGTTTCTAGTACTAGGAAGGTAAACACCTTAAGGTTGTGTCTAGATTTTTAGGAAGCATTGGATGGGAACCATTAGAGGAAGTAAAGGCTTTGTATATATAAATTTTTCGGCTACCACCTTGCTTTTGCCTATTGTCTTGCGCTACTTGTTGAGAGAAACCATCTAAAAGTCGGGTGAAACCATTCTTTCAAATACTTCTTCACACAAAATCCCTTCTCAAAAACACCAAACCGATTGAATGAGATACATTACTCATAAGTAAAGAACTCCCATCCAAGCTTAAATGAATGTAAAAGGGAATTGACAATAGAATGGTTTAAGGATGCTTAGCTTAGATTCTAAAGGTTGGTTTTGTGATCATCATGGCGAAAGTACATAGACTTTTAAATGATATTTGCACCATTATATTTGTCTTTTGGACATTGGGAAAGAAAAAAATAATGCATCTAATCTCTAGAATTCATATAGTTTAGGAATTAAGTCTAGTTTAGGATTTTGTTGCATTTGAATACATTTTGTTGCATTTATAAGTACGCTTTTAGAGAAGCTCAATGGGAGGCCTAATGGATGGATTCTAAATGGAATAAATGTCAAAAAATCAAGAAAAAAGTTGCTACGTGCATGTGGAGAAGGTTGAAGCAAAGGAACTAGCAAAGAAGCAAAGAGGAAGCAAAAGAAAGCAAATGGTCGCTCATATCGACCAACCATGTTGATAGTGGCTTGCATAAGGTCGATAGCAACAAGCATGTCTAGAGAGGCTCCTCAATGCTAGCCACTATCGACCTGCTTTGTCGATAGTGAGCAGCATGAGCGGAATAGCTCACTGCACATGACCAAGGAAGCTCTTAGGGCAACTCCTTCACTTCTCAACTTGTATAAATAGTCTCTTTAAGCCATCAAGAACATATATATCATATCTTTCATCTCTTCGAACATCTTTCATCATATATTAATCTCTTTAAAGGTTTTAGATCTCTACAAGATTAAACCTTGAAAACCTTTGGATCTTTTATATTAAGCTTTGTGTCTCTCATCTTCTTCTTCTTCTACTTCTTTTAGTTTTTAGATCTAAGATAATAGAAGCTCAAAGACTCAAACTTTGTCTTTGATTTCCGTGAATCTTACTGAATAGTTTCCTTTAGGTCTTGAGATGATAATAGGCTAGGTTTTGGCATAGATTTCTATTAGATTTTATTTAGTTCTTTAAAAGAATGTTCTTTAAAAGAATATTGATTGCTCATTGACGTCTAGAAATTGTTCAATAAAATGCTTGAGAGAACAAAATCTATGTTTTTCACCTTGGCTCAGGATAGTAGAGTATTATGGATGTTAGATGGCTAAAAGGACTTTTAGATTACTATCACTTGCATGTTTAGATAGGCAATAAGAGAGAGTTGATCCTTGTAATGTGCATGAGTGAATAGATCTTCACCATGAGAGTGGGTAAATCGATAATGAAGGGATACTTGGCCTAAGAATAGTTTTAACCTTTCAATAAAGCCTAGATTAAGTCCATTATGGTTCTAGATTGAGTCCAAACTGATTATTATATCTCAAGATCCATTTTTCATTAGCTTTAAGAGTTAAAGTTTGCATCTTTCTTGTGTTTTACTTATTGTTTGCTTTATTTAAGATTATATTTATGTCATTTCATTATGCTTGCTTATGTTTATGTTTCATTGAGTTAAGACTAGTGACATCCCAACTTAATTCGAATTCCCTAGACTCAGACTTTTAGTGCATTCTCTCTTGTTTAATTTCTACCTTGAACGCCTTTAATTCCTTGGATGATAACCTTAAGTACTACAACTGAACATCGCTCTCATGCGGTTTAGTGAGGTTTTGGCTCTAGGTTTATAAATTTAAATTCGTTTTAAGAGGCCTAAAAACTCTTCGATCATTAACACCCTAATTGACCCTTCCACGAAGCAATTGAAGAGAGACCGACTACATGCACTCTTCACTCAAGATGATGTTGACTGTCATCCTTTGTGGCAGAACTTGAAGATTTAAAGTTGTTAGATTGGTTTTCCAATTTTTAATATTTTCTATATCCCTCGTACTCTAAATGGTTGTGCGGATAATCTAAATCTAGCCATAAAAGTTAGATCTTTGAACTATTTTGTTGCCTATCTAAATACTATGGTTGTATCGTCCTGATGGATCTTGGATCCAACTCAGAATATTGTGGAAGAAATTTAGAGTTAAATTTATCGGAATCGGATTACAATGTATGTCAAGGGTGTAAACACTAAATCGTCACACTCTAGCTACTCAGTTTTTGTGGTTCAAGGAGCGATCCCCTTCAAGTTTTTTCTCCTCTTTCTCTTATAGTCAGCTTTGGTTTGTAACAGCTCATTGATCCTTTCTCCTTGGTAATAATTTCTCATCAATGCTCATTTAATGGGTCTTTTTTATTCAAAATTCGGAGGTTACTTTCTCCTTATCTTGGGCTACGGGCCTTCCAATGCTTCCAAGAGAGAAATGGCCCTAGCTAAGGTTAAGGTGGTTGTTGACGAGAGGAAAGGCAAAGGCCCCTCCTCTCAACCTTCAAAAGATGCTAGAAGGACCCCGCCTCCGCCGCCATCTAAAAACCGTGACTCCGGCTCCAGAAAAAGGGGCCCCTCTTCCTCTGTCGACTCTGCCAAGAGGTAGAAGGTTGACGAGAATAAGTCCTCCGGCCAACCGAGGTCGGAAGAGAGGAGATCATCTGACCCGCTGAGGTCGGAGTCTAAGAGGTCAAAAGACAAAGGACCTCCCAAGGACACTGGGTCCTTGATCCTCACTTCCCAACCTGACTCCTCAAGCACGCCCGATGACTTCTCCTTTAAATTTGAGTTTGTCGGGCTAACCCCGCTTCCGGAGGACAAAGAAGCATCGGAGAGCTTGTGCAGGAACATTCGTCTCACCGGGGCTCCCCTTCTTCTCAAAAAACTTCGGGTGTCATCTCCCGCGTTCCAGGAACTTTGCACTCAGAACATTGAGGTAAATCCATCCATCTCACTTTCTTTGTTTGGAGGTCAACCTTCCTGGTCCCTAATGAGCTCGCCCATGCTCTTACAAGGAACAGGCCTTGCTAACCGCCTTCTTGCTGAAAACGAGTCGGCAATTGAGCAGATTGTGTCTCGTGGCGACCGCGACCTGAAGGCTGAGAAAGAGAAGAGGGTTGATGCCACCAAAGTCGATAAGCCTGGAACACAAGGTCAAGGAGCTGACGGGCACAATCTCTGAGCTCGAGCTTAAAGAGTCAGCTCTGAGCTCGTCAGTGACCAACACCCAGGATCAACTCAGATACTTAGAGGAGGCTACCAGGAATAGAGAGGAGGAGCTAAGAGCAGGCCTCAACGAGGCGAAGAGGAAAGAAACCGAGCTATTTAATGAGTTACATAGAGCTCGGGGCGAAGCTCAGCAAGAGGAGGAAAGGCTTACTGCAGACCTCGACGAGTCCCAGAAAAGGGTAAATGACTTGGCTGGGCAGCTTGACTCTGCCACAAAGGCCCATGCTAACGAGGACGCCAGGCTTAAAGTGCAAGCTGAGAGGATGGCCTGGGAGGCCGGCAGGAAGGCACGCAAGGAGGCTGCGGCAAAGTATAAGGCTCGTTTCGAGAAGATTGATCAAGCCGTGAAGGACCTGAAGCTGGTCCAAGAAAACGCCCTCTTACAGTCGCAAGCCAAAAGTCGTACCAAGCTCCTGGTCAAGTTGTCAAGCGGCGGAGTCCCCGACCTCGAGGTCGAGAAGCAAAAATGGGACGTTGCACTTGAGAGCTTCGAAGAAGATCTCAACGAGATGGATGTTGTGGAACTTGACCTAGAGAAGGATCTCAGGGTCTCTCTGATCTCTGAGATCTCCAGTGGTTCCGCCTTGGCTTCTCTTATGGCGCCGACTTTCGCCTCTTCCGTGCTCGACCTTTCAGAGGTGACTTTTGGAGCCGTGAGCGCCCCCGGCGTGACCCTTGCTCTCTCTGGACCAGCTAAACTCCCTCTATCAGCCAGCGACCCTCCGGCCCTTCCACTTAACCAGTTCAGGTCCAATCTCCCCATGCTCACTCCCGAAGAAGCTGCCACTCTCACGAAAACCCAAATATAGGCCGTCTGTGGCCTTTTGATTTCTTTGTTATTTTGATTTCTTTATGCTATTTTATAGACTTTTTGCTTTCGCGCCCCGGAGGGCTTTATTCTAAACTCTTTGTCTACCTGCTTTCAAGAATGTTGCTTTTTATCCTAAAGGAATAACCTTGTAGAACGGACATTTATTTTAACAAAAACTTTTTTTTTGCGGGGTAACGGATGTAAGTGCGGAATAGGCCCCCGACTTATCCTGTTCGTAAGCGTAATTTTCCCTATACTTTTTAGTTTTTGGATAATACACATAGGTGCGGAGAAAGACCCCGACTTACCCTGTTTGTAGACATGATTCCTCCCTTTTGTGAGGTAACAGTCATAGGCGCGGATAAGGACTCTGGCTTACCCTGCTTTCAGACATGGCATATAGGTGCAGCGTGGTGCAGGCTTACCCTGTGCCACGCTCGAGCTCCAAACCCATTTTCAGGTTGAAGAATCAAACGCTCTACGGACATGGCCCGGCTGTTTTGTTTTAATGATCCTAAGTTATCATTGGATTGCGAAGGGACCACGATGGGGTCGCGATGCCGCAATCTCGGTGTCGTTTCACCATGGCATTTATGAGAAATGCACGAATAGATTGAGCTGCCTGGCCAGGGCGCCAATGTGAGAATACCCGAATATACTTTGAATATATGTTTTTCAATATAACAGTTGTGCCCGCATGCGGACTGGCTACGTACCCTGGAGGGATCAAGCCTATACGTAGTTCGAGTACAAATTCGAGCACAAATTCGCTCTAGGTTCAGGGAACCACGTTTTTTTCAATAGTAATACTTCTTTAAGTTCATCGAGTTCCACGGGCGTGCTTCTTGCTTGTCGTCCATGCGGAGGAGCTCATAAACCCCTGGTTTAACGACCCTAGCAACGCTCTAGGGTCCTTCCCAAGTTACTCCGAGCTTGCCGGCACGGTATTCTGGCGTGTTCTACACCACCTTCCGTAGAACTAAGTCCCCTACTTGGAAAACACGCGAATTCACGCGCTTGTTGTAGTAACGTGCGACCTGGTTGAAATAAGCTTGGAGGCGGATGGCGGCTAGCTCCCGCTGCTCCTCGATCGTGTCGAGATTATTCCGTAGCATCTCGTCATTGACTGACTCGTTTTCTGGAAGCATTCTCCGTCGCAACATCGGTACCCGTACCTCGGCTGGAATCACGACTTCAACTCCATACACCATGCAGTAAGGCGATTGCTGAGTCCCACGGTGTGGTGTGGTTCTGTGCGACCAGAGGACGCCATCAAGCTCGTATGACCAATCGTCCTTCTTAGACGTTTACCTCTTTTTAATGCCTTCGACTATCCGTCGGTTCGTGGCCTGCGGGTTGTGAGGTGTAGAGTACTGTACCGCGATTTTGTAAACGGTGCAGAAATTCTCAAAGTCTTTCGAGGTAAATTGCGAGCCGTTATCTATCACGATGGCGTAGGGGATGTCGTGCCGGCATAACACATTTTTCCAGAGAAATTCGATCACTTGTGTGTCTTTTATGGTTGCGTATGCCTCGGCTTCGACCCACTTTGTGAAGTAATCTGTCACTACGAGCACGTACTGCTTCTTATTTGACTTGTGAAGGGGGCCGATGATATCCATAGCCCACCGCATGAACGGGTATGGAGTCATGACAGACTTCATTAGCTCGGTCGGCTGATGGATCGATGGGGCATAGCGTTTGCATCGTTCGCACTTTTGGGCGTAAGCCAGGCAATCTTTGTCCATGGTTGGCCAGTAATACCCCTGCTTACGTATCTTTTGCGCCAGCGACCTCCCGCCAGCATGGTTCCCATTAACACCGGAGTGAAGCTCTTTGAGGACTTGTTTAACATCCTCCCCGTGCATGCAGTACAGAAGGACGCCATTGTCGCTCCTCCGAAACAGCTTATCTTCATAGACGGCGTATCTCGCACTTTACTGCTTCAACTTCCGAGCTTGCCACTTGTTCTCAGGTACTGTCCCGTCTACTATGTAAACCAAGATTTCCGATCTCCAGTCGTCTCCTTCGCCAAGGCCGTCGAGAACATGGGAGCCTGGGTCGTCTCTCAAATCATCTTCGTGAAGCGCCATAACCTGTTGGAGCTCGGGTTCTGATTCCTGTTCGCCGCCACCAATGCCTCCAAGGATATGGGTGATACTTAGTTTGTCAATTTTCTTCACCAGAATTATAAAAGTGAGGTGCTTTTCTGAAGCGAAGGCGAGGGCCGCTAATGCGTCTGCGGCTGCGTTCTCCTTGCGAGGGATATTCACTAGGGTGAAGCACTCAAATGTTGATGCCGCATCCTGTACCAATTTTAAATAAGCAGCCATATGACCGTCACGAGCTTCATACTCGCCACTAAATTGATTGGCCACTAATTGGGAATCACATAATGCATCGAGCTTCGCCGCCTTGATGACCTTCGCTAAGCGGAGCCCGGCAAGAAATGCTTCATATTCAGCTTCATTATTTGATGTCGGGAATGCCAGCCTGAATGACTATTCCAACATTTCGCCAGTTGGTGAGATGAGCTTGACACCTGCTCCAAAGTCCTTTTGTGAGGCTGAACCGTCCACGTGCAGTTTCCATGATGCCTCCGGTTCCAACTCCGAGCTCACCTCCTCGGCGACTTCGACAGTGAAATCTGCCAGAACTTGTGATTTTATCGCCGTTCTTGGTTTGTATTCTATGTAATACTTACTCAACTCGATTGCCCACTTCGCGAGCCTTCCCGATTGTATGGGACTATGGAGAATTGCACGGAGTGGTTGGTTTGAAAGGACGGTAATAGAATGAGACTGGAAGTAAGGCCGAAGCTTCGGAGTCGATGTTATTACCGCAAATGCTAGCTTTTCTGTCATTACGTACTGGGTCTCTGCTCATGTTAGGGACTTGCTTATATACAAGATTGGCTTTTGCTCACTACCTCTTTCCTTGATGAGCATGCCACTAACTGCGACATTCGACACTGCTGTATACACATATAGCATCTCACCGGTTTCAGGCTTTGCGAGCACCGGACGGGTTGTCAGGTATTCCTTCAGTTGTTGGAATGCCTTTTCACAGGACTCGTCCCACTCGAATTTTTTGTTGGATTTTAACTTTTGATAGAACGGCAGGCACTTGTTTGTCGGTCGTGAGATAAATTTGTTCAGAGCGGCTATCCGACCTGTTAGGCGTTGGACTTCCCTTGTCGTCGTGGGTGACTTCATGTTCGCTATCGCAGAAATCTGCTTGGGATTGGCCTCGATTACTTGTTGTGTTACCAAGTATCCCAGAAATTCACTGGAAGTGACCGCGAACATACACTTTGTCGGATTCAACTTCATACTGTATCTGTTGAGGATCGAGAAATATTCCTTAAGATGGCTCACATGATCATCCTCCCTTAACGACTTTACCAACATATCGTCTATGTAGACTTCCATAGTCTTGCCAAGCTGGTCCGAAAAAATCTTGTTCACCAGTCGTTGATACGTTGCTCCAGCACTCTTGAGCCCGAACGGCATCACTTTATAGCAATACAATCCTCTGTCTGTCACTAAGGTTGTCTTGTCTCTATCGTCCGGGTGCATGAGTATCTGATTGTAGCCTGAGAAAGCGTCTAGAAAGGTAAGCAATTGATTCCCGGCAATTGCCTCAACTAGACGATCAATATGCGGGAGTGGAAAACTATCTTTCGGGCATGCCTTGTTGAGATNGAGATCGATGAAGTCAACGCATCCCCGCCACTTGCCATTCTTTTTCTTTACTACTACGGGGTTGGTCAACCAGTCCGGATATTTGACTTTGATGATCGACCCCGCCTTGAGCAATCATTCTACATCGGCATTTACTGCTGTGGCCTTTTCTGGGCCGAGCTTCCTCCTCTTTTGTCGTACTGGTTTGTACGTTGGATCTATGTTGAGTTCGTGGAAGATTACGTCGATGCCTATTCCCGTCACATCCTCTGTTGACCATGCAAACGTGTGTTTGTTTTCTTTTAGAAAGGCAACCAACTCCCGGAATATCTCCTTCTCGAGCTTTGCCCCTATAGCTACGCAATGATCTGGGTTGTCTGGGTCGATGCATACTTTTCGGGTTTTGTCGAGCTTGGGGTCTCCATGTTCGGGCTGGTTTGTGAGCTCGCCATCTGGGGTCGGGACCCGAATATGTAATTATTATTGTTGGGGGGACCGTCGGATCCGGTTCTCGCTTATGTAACACAAGCGCGCTGTTCGTTGGTTGCCGTGTATTGTAACTACTCCTTTCTCCGTGGGAAATTTTATGCATTGATGATAGGTTGAAGGGACGGCTCGCATAGAGTGTATCCATGGAGTTCCGAGGATGATGTTGTAGATGTCAGGTGCTTCCACTATGGTGAATTTTTGTTTCCATCTTCACACCTCCTAGGTATATGTCCAGCTTTATCGTTCCAATCGCCATCACGATTGTTCCATTGAAGGTCGTTAATGGCTGTTTGGTTCGCTTTATCCGGTCTTCTGGGAGATCCATTTTATCAAATGTATCCTTGTAGAGGACGTTTACCGAGCTTCTGGGGTCGACAAGGGCTCTCGTTACCTCACAGTCGTCCAACATCAGTTCTAGTACTAGGGCATCGTTGTGCGAGTGATCAACATGCGGGGTCTTGTGTTCGGAAAATTCCAGAACGGTATCTTCCAAGGCGATCTCTTGTAACCCATCCGTTATCGAATTAATTTTTCTGCTATAACTTTTGATAGCTCAGACGGAGTCATTGCAAAATGGGTTTCTGCCCATTATCATGTTAATCTGCTTCCTTGCGACGGGTGGTTCCATCGCCTCCGTGCTACGTGCTTCTCTGTCACGTTTTGGAGGATCTGTATTATTGTGGTGTTGCGTTCGTGGCGGCGAGTCTCCCATCTTGGCCAACTCTTCCAACATGTATTTATTAAAGAGGTGTTGTCTGAAACCATGGCATTCCTCGGTCGTGTGGCCCATGGTCTGATGGAATTCGTAGTACTTGTCTGAATTCTTGACGTCGGTATTTCTAACCTAGGTCTTGGACCACGGCTTGTAACTACTTGTAAAATTGGAAGCTCAGTCCTGACTCCATGTTCCTGAGATCTGGAAAACCCTGTGTTTTCCCAAGCTTCCCTCAGATCGGGAACTGCCAGAGGACCACTTAGGATCCTGTTCTTCTTTTTGCTTCTCCTTTGAGATTGATTTCGACGTCAGAGCGTGCTTCTCTACATAGGCCTTCTTCTCATCCTCGATTTGTACAAACCTAGATGCTCGGTGAAGGGCGTCCTCCAGCGACACAGGCCGGTTCAACATCAAATCTTCTCGAAAACGCGAGCTAAACCACATGGCGTTTCGCAGTGCGGCGATTCCCGCTTCGTCACTAATGACGATGTTGGAGATTACCGCCTTGAACCTTGCCAAGAACGATCGCAGAGATTCATCCTTCTTCTAGGCCATTGTCCACAGGTCGGTGTCTATGGCTCCTTTCTCAATGAACATTGAGTAGTGCTTGATAAAAGTAGTTGAAAGCTCGTTGAAATTTTCAATGGTATTCGAATTCAATCTTGAAAACCAGTTGAGCGCGGCTCCCGTCAGATTTTCCACGAAGAGCTAGCAATACCCAATAACCTTGTTGCTTTCACCGAACTTCACTCTCCCCATCGCGATGCAAAATGTCGTCATGTGGGTTCGGGGATCCGTCTTTCCCTCGTAGGGCACGATCTTTAGCTTGATGATGGGGATTGCTGCATCGATTATACGGTGAGTGAAAGGAGTTCTTTGTGTCTCCTCTATCACCTTATCCACCTCGGGAGCCGAGCTTGTTGCCTTATGTATCTGGGATTGCATGGTCCGAAGCTCAGTTGTCGCCTGTGCGAGAGTTCGCCTCAGCGTCGTGAGTTCGGCATCTGCCTGTGCGGATGTCTCTTGATTTGACTCCTGTCAGGTCGGGGTGTGACCATCGCTCGACCTCCGGTCGTTAGGTCCACTGTTGTGTTCAGGCTGGTGAGGTAGCCCTGATGGCGGCAGCAAAGACTCCAACCTGGCCTGTTGAAGGGCTTGCGTTTGGGCTAACTCCTCCAATCTTGTCTTGGATTGTCGCTCCAGCTCCTCCTGTCTTTCGTTTGCTGCTACTAGCAGGCCGAAAACACCTCTCGTGTTCTCTGGTAGTTGAGCAAGTATGGCCTGCGAATCCACCGTTTGAACAGGTGGATCTTGACCTTGTGTTTCGTTGACTGTGCCCGGTGGGAGGTTGGGTTTCAATTGTCCCGCGTCCGTGAGTGTGGCGTCGATACCGTCGTTTCCTCCAGACATGATTTTCCTGCAAATTTAGCGATAAATCGGAAGGAGAAGAAATGTTAGCAAGAAATATCTGGACCTCAACAATAGTTCGTGATGTAGCGTAGCGGAATCGACCCCCTCCTTCTAGCGCCAATTCATGGATCTTGGATCCAACTAAGAATATTGTAGAAGAAATTTAGAGTTAAATTTATCGGAATCGGATTACAATGTATTTCAAGGTTGTAAACACTGAATCGTCACACTCTAGCTACTCAGTTTCTGTGGTTCAAGGAGCGATCCCCTTCTAGTTGTTTCTCCCCTTTCTTTTATAGTCAGCTTTGGTTTGTAACAGCTCCTTGATCCTTTTTCTTTGGTAATAATTTATCATCAATGCTCATTTAATGGGTCTTTCTTATTCAAAATTCAAAGGTTACTTTCTCTTTATTTTGGGCTACGGGCCTTCCTTCCTCCTTCGCTAATGGGTCTTCTCGATAGTGGGTTTTCTCTGACCCACTAACCCCTAGACCGATTTATCCCAGATTAGGTGTCGTGGGGATCACCCCATCACGTCCCATGCGAAAAGTAATTTACCGGACATAAGATATATAGTTTAGTTGGAAAAAAAAAAAAACTTTCAATGACTCAACGGTCCACATGCGTTATCTACACAGTACACCCATTAAATTTTCTTTTGCTCACTTAAAAAAAAAAAGTTGCTCTCTTGTCAAAATACGAAAAACAATAAATAAATGAGAAACGAATTATTTGAGAGGAGGAAATTGAGAAACCATTCAGGTTTTGATTGATTGAAAGATTCCATTTTTATCATTTTAGTGTCTAACTCTCCAACAAAAGCAGAATCCTTAAAAAAATCAATAAAAAGAAAATCAAACCCAAAAAATAAAAAAAGCACAGAACACAACACGGTTTCACATGAATCGCAATTTCGATTTTAGAGAGGGAAATTATTGAAGAGAAGAATCCAATCTTTTCATTTGATGGGGTCTGCGTGAGATTTCTAGAGAGAGAGAAAGAGAGTGTCTGTGAAAAGTTGACGACTTTTTGTTTTAGAGAGAGAGAGAGAAAGCTCAGAGCTTTACAGAGATGGAGGCGAAGCAGATGAGATTCCTTACTCACCAAGCTTTCTTCTCCTCCGTTCGATCAAGAGATCTCAATCAACTGCAAGAATTAATCGATAAGCTAACCGGAGACGAGGTAACGGATGAGTCATCGCCGTCTCCTGCTGTGGCTGAGCTCATGTCTGTCCAAAACGACGCCGGAGAAACCGCCGTGTATATCGCCGCCGCCGAGAATCTTGAAGATATTTTCAGTTACTTGATTAGGTTTTGTAGTTTGGAAACAGTGAAGATCAGATCCAAATCAGACATGAACGCCTTTCACGTCGCCGCCAAGCGAGGACACTTGGGTATGCCTTGTCTGATTCTTGATTCCGAATTATTCAAATCATGAAACTGAATTTCAACTAAAGTTGTCTGTAATTCAAAATTTCTGCAATTTTGTCGGAGTTTTTGGATTTGCCGACTTCAGATTTTCTGACTCTGTTTATGATTATCTAGAATTTTGAGTCTATAGTTGATGCTTGAAGACTAGAATTCAAAGTTGGAACTAAGTAAGAGGAATATGTTGACCCTTTGGCTTTGAATCTTCAGGAATTGTGAAGGAGCTGCTGAGTCTATGGCCCGAGCTCTGTAGAATCTGTGACGCTTCCAACACGAGCCCGCTTTACGCAGCTGCGGTTCAAGATCACTTAGAAATAGTGAACGCAATGCTGGATGCTGATCCGAGCTGTGCAATGATCGTGAGGAAGAATGGGAAAACGTCATTGCACACAGCAGGGAGGTATGGGCTTCTACGGATAGTGAAAGCTCTCATTTCGAAAGACCCATCCATTGTCGGTATCAAAGATAAGAAAGGTCAGACCGCTCTTCACATGGCCGTTAAAGGGCAAAGTGTGGATGTAGTTGAAGAGATTTTGCAGGCTGATTACACTATATTGAATGAGAGAGATCGGAAAGGGAATACCGCTTTGCATATCGCTACTCGAAAGTCGCGGCCACAGGTACTATACCGCTCTTTGTTTTTGTCTAAAGCTTTCGAGCTTGATTATTGCCATTGTCGCTTGAGGTTTTTATTTGTTTGGAGGAGATAAGGGAACACTTCTCATGATTTTTCATTCGGTTTTTATCTGTAGATAACGAGCTTATTGTTGACATTTACGGCGATTGAAGTGAATGCGGTTAACAACCAGAAAGAAACAGCAATGGATTTGGCAGATAAGCTTCAGTATAGTGAATCCGCTTTGGAGATCAATGAGGCTTTAGTAGAAGCTGGGGCTAAGCACGGAAGGTTTGTTGGTCGGGAAGATGAGGCGAGAGCGTTGAAACGAGCGGTGAGCGATATCAAACACGAGGTGCAATCACAGCTTTTACAGAACGAGAAAACCAACCGACGTGTTTCGGGGATCGCTAAAGAGCTGAGGAAACTCCACAGGGAAGCGGTTCAGAACACGACGAATTCGATAACGGTGGTGGCGGTTCTGTTTGCATCAATTGCGTTCTTGGCGATATTCAACTTGCCGGGTCAGTATTTCACGGACCGGGAACGGGCGGGGAAAGCGGAGATGGCGGGGAGCACGGGGTTCCGGGTATTCTGTCTATTAAATGCGACATCGCTGTTCATATCGCTGGCGGTTGTGGTGGTTCAGATAACGCTGGTGGCGTGGGACACAAGGGCGCAGAAGAAAGTAGTGTCAGTTGTAAATAAGCTAATGTGGGCAGCTTGTGCGTGCACATTTGGAGCGTTTTTGGCGATTGCATTTGCGGTTGTTGGAAAGGGGAACTCGTGGATGGCGATAACGGTGACATTGTTGGGAGCGCCGATTATAGTGGGGACACTGGTTAGTATGGGTTATTTTGTGTTTCGGCAGAGGTTTAGGAGCGGTAGCGACTCACAAAGAAGGATAAAGAGAGGAAGTGGGAGTAGATCGTTTTCATGGTCTTACTCTGCTCATGTTTCCGATTTTGAAGATGAATCGGATTTCGAGAAGATCATTGCTCTCTGAAACTACTCTTTGCTTCTTCTTGCTTGTACAGTCTTTTCTGTTTTGCTCGTGCAAATTTCTCCTGTATCCTCTTCGAAGAAAGAGTTATTTGTATCATCATCGCATGGTTAAAATAGCAATAATATCGCGCCACCACTATTCCATAATTAATTGCTTTTAAAATTCGCGGTATGTATAGCTCTTTTGTAAAAAAAGATGAGACCGTAAATATGCATTTGTTTGGTGAAGTTAAAGGATTAGGCTTAGGCACATGTGAACCCGGTTATGAACAAACACTGTTATTAATAAGATACACTTCACTGAGACAGACAGAAGAGACGGAGATAATACGAGCAAAGAAAGCTTTCGGAAAATATAAAAATAATTGTAACTTGTATCCTTGGACATAAAATTATCCAATATAATAAGTCACCTCTACAATCTCATGTGGTTTTCCAATTTTAAAAAATCAATACAAAACCACATGATGACTTCTTTTTTTTTCCTTACAAACTCCAGAAAAAGAAAAAGAAAA
Organism: Anastatica hierochuntica; assembly: GCA_900406275.1. Taxonomy (NCBI): domain Eukaryota; kingdom Viridiplantae; phylum Streptophyta; class Magnoliopsida; order Brassicales; family Brassicaceae; genus Anastatica; species Anastatica hierochuntica. Next base: position 5,986 of record OVAN01006789.1, on the reverse strand, counting down.
AGAAGAACAATGAAACAAATTCAAGAAACGAAACGAGAGCAAAAAGAAAGGTAGAATGAGGAATCTCTCGTAAATAAAAAACCCAGACAGAGAGATAAGAGGGAGGATGGACACGACCGTAGCCTTTTCCACAAGTTCCCACACGAATCTTGGAAAGAGTTACTAACAAAGAGATATACAATTTTACAGGAGACACAAGAGAACGGTGGTGCCCAAACGAAGATGATGATGATGATGATTTTCGTCGGGTTTTATTTACTTATTATTGTATATATATAGATGATTACCAGGTTAAAGCTGTAATTGGCCAGGGCCTTTTCTTGATGATCTTGATGGCGGTCGATTGTTTTCTGAAACTGATGACGATGTCAACGAAGGTGGTGGTCGTTGCTGTTGTTGTTGCTGTTGCTGTTCTTCAGATCTCCTCACCTCCTAACACATATAATTAAACCACCATAAGTTTCGACAAACACTTGACAAAAATACTTCAACTGTTAATGTTTTGCAAAATACATAATCCTCCCATTATCCCAAGGGATGAGTAAATCATAGATCTCAGTTTGGCAAAATGATATGATTGGTATAAAGGCTGCCCATAGAAGCTATATCGCGCTGTGTGTACCTTTGATGTAGAAGAAGAAGAAGACGTGTTATATGAGTAGTTCACTTTACTCCTTACGTAGGCACGGTGCTGATTCTGTACCTTCTCAAACTGTTGTAGCCGCGCGGCAAAATTGATTCCTTGGTGAGAACTCTTCATATTATCGTCTTCTATGTCACCGTCCTCGTGATGATGCATATACTGAGAGAAAGGAACTCCTGAAGATGCTCTGCTTATTTGCTCTCCACCACTGAATGAGTACATCGGGACAGTTTTGAGTCTTGTCCTAAGTATCTTAAACGCCGCACTTTGCTACATATGGAAAAAAACCAGGAACTATCAAATTTTTTCTTCAAGCAAATTTGCGTTAAACCACATAAGTGTGCTTCTTCTTTTTTCTTTTTACCTGAGGAAGTAACATTAGAAGACCATACAGTGTTTTCAGCAACCATGTGTATCTTCCTGGTTCCAGAAGCTGTAAAAAGGAAAAAGGGTTTTGATAGCAACAAAATAATTCGGTAACGGAAACAGATTCTATGACCCGATTCAACGAACCTGCAATCTAAGGTAAGTAAAGATTGGAGTTTCTAGTAGCCGGATCAATTTATCAAGCTGTACTAGGAATTTGACGTTAATGTCTTCTTCTACCAATGATTGAATCACAACACTCCCATGCTGGTAAGCCTGTCAATTGTTTCGTTTCCTAATATTCAATACAGATGGTGAACGTAATCATATTATAAAAATAATTTACATTTCTTTTCTGTTTTTTTACCTGAGCTAATAAGCAGAGGCTTATGATTGCCATTGGTGAATGGCACCATGACGCATATAAGGCAACCAAAAGCTCTTTCCCTTCACGATTGACGAGTGAACCTTTTAATAGACCTCTTAGTTTCGATAACTCTGGGGAAGTCAGCAAAATCAAATTCAATGCCTGAAATAAAACAAAAGCGAAAAGCCAGCTAAATCTCAAAAAGCCGTATAAATCTATTCTAATATAAATACAACCAACTCACTGTATTGACCTTGAGATAATTGTTAACCAAAGAAATTACGAAAGGAGATAATACCTGAACCATGGTAGATGCAAAGTCAAGATTATCTTCTCCTTCAAGTATAGTCGAGAACTCTCGGTAGACTCTTTCGGCGTCCAAAAGCACACAAAGCCTCCGGACTATAAGGGCACCACGCCTAAAACAAGATATGTTTTGAGCAACTAAATAACATGTCCTTTCAAGAAACTTATAAGCAGATTATTAGATGGGACTAACCTTTCCAAAAGCGAATTATCAGCTCGAAAATTGTGGACTAGAAAGACGATGAGCTGACGAAAGTGCTGTGGATCTTTTGCTACACCAGCATGAACCTCCAAAACCAAAAGCACCACCTATGATATATTTTCACGTCAAGATAGTTATCATATGTTTAATACAAGGAAAAACCAAACATATAAATAAATAAAAATCGCCAAACAAACACACGGGGAGATAAAACTTACGTCATCGGAAGAATCAGACAGTGCTTTTAGAAGAGTGTCAAATACGTCATTCAGGAAGCACATGACCTGTTAAAACATTACCAATTTAGCAATAAAGTGACAAAGAAAAGTGGTAACTTGAAAACGAATGATGCCAAAAAAAAAAGCCTCTTCACCTCAGTACGATGCTTGTTTAAAAGTGTTGATATCCAATTCAATGCTTCAATTCGAGTTGCTTCATAATCGCTTGATAGCTGCCTGCCCGATGCAAAAACTCACAAATCACAAAAACAGGAGAATATTGATAATATCCAAAAGGATAAGATACAAAGACAGAGAAAACTAACCTCCTTGCAACAGAGAGAATTGCACCAACATCAAAACCATCTGAGGGTTCAACATGGATTGAACGAAGTTCTTCATTGGTTTCACGAGCAACCTTATGCAAATAAAATTTAGAAAATACAAGACGTGAAAAGTTGCATATGACACCCGTCACTGAGAAGGAGGAGACCCAAACTTACCACCCTAATTTTTTCTTCTTTGTCAGATATGCAGGGCAAGATAGCCCCAAGAATATCAGCATAATACCGCACGAGCTGGTCACCCCCAAGTTTTACAAACTCGTTTATCTACACAGCACATTTCAAAAAACACTTTTCTTAGCATATGAATCTCCTGAAAAGTCAAAGTAGCACTCGTATGTATAAATATAGAAGAGGCCAAGCAGAAGCATGGTTTTCTGCTTACCCAAGTGATGGCTGTTAATCGAGTGAATTCATCAGGAGAAGAAGCCCTCTGCACCAGAATCTCAGCCATGCGACCATAATCTACAGACTATAACAGTAGCCCGACTCCAGTCAGTTAATTTAACAATGAAACATCAATAAATGTCTTCAGAAAGCAGACAACAAGAAAAGAGGAATCTAGAGAAATTTAGTCTGAGAAGGGATTTGTTAGTAGGATATCTAAACGGCTTAGTCAAAAAAAGGCCATAACAGAAGTCTTACTGGTGAATTTTTTATCTCTTGAAGAAACTCTGAAAGAGCTGAATCAGCTTGCTGTCGTATTTCATGACTGTTGTCACTCAACATGTTAAATAACCCTGAAAATTTATTGACAAGTTAATTAAGCTGAGAACCCTAAACCAAACTGCAATATGGTCACATATATCTAGCTGAAGTTAACAACTCGCAAATACCATCGAGAAAGTCTGGCAGAAACCCAAGCATATCAATGTCTGGAACACTGTCAAGAACAGTGATCCATCCTACCAGAAACTGTCGAACATAAGGGTTTAAGACATTCATGCGTTCTTTTAAAAGAGGTATGAACTCCTCAATACTGCAAAATCGAGATCCCCAAAGAATGGAGTAATAAAAATGCTTTAAGTTAATACTGACAGAGTTGTTTTATACATGGGCAAAAAAGCAAAACTAAACACACCTGAACTGGTCACTTTCAGTCACAATATCCTGCTCCACAAGGTACAACTCTAATCAGCATGACTCAAATCAATGTACCACTCATGTGTAAGAAAAAAAGCTGTCCATACCTTAACAAGGCGATCTAAAAGATGAGCAGCACTTTGGACATTGGCATCAGAATCTGCTGAGAGCTTGCATAAAGCATCAAAAATCTCATTGAAGAAAGTAATGAATTCGCCTCTCACAACCTGCAGTAAACCAAAAAGTAAGGCAATGGTGTATTAATAGATACCAATATCATATGCTGAAACCACATGATACTAGTGTAGTCTTTACCTTTGCAATGTTATACAGAGCTTCACATGCATAGTACCGAACTCGGCTATCTTGATCAGCAAAGGAGGTAATCACAGGTGGCACTATTTGCTTCACATTTCATGAATCAAAAAGAAGAATTAGAAAACATCCTAAAATCCAAGAAAGAAAGTGCACTAAAACCAGTAATTAGAATTATACATTCATAATATCAAACCTTACAATGATGAGATTAATTCACAGTCCATATATATATATATACCTCAAGATATTGAGCAGCTTCTGAAGACAAACCAACTGTTACAGCAGCTAAGCCAATTAGACCACCCTAGAAAAAAAAAGAGAAAAATGTTGCAATGATGAAGCAATCTTATTCGGGGAAATAGAAAAGCGTCGGATCTAAGTAAAACGCAAATGCTAATGAATAGTGAAGACCTTTCGATGATTTGCTTGAGGGGATTTGGCAAATTCCTTAATCAACATGTCAATGACTTTGGAGATCTTTTCATGATCACCGGAAGAAGTAAGATTCTTCACAATATTCTCGAGCTACAAATTGTATAAACATCATTATCGCAACAAAAACCCTAAGACGCAGAAGAAGAGAAGAGAAGAGAAAGACGGATGTGAAACCTCAAGCGCAGCATTTTTCCGCTTTTCGTAGAGTTTATCGGAGAGATTGCGATGAACAGCGGCCGGAATCGCAGAAAGAGCGTCAGACATGTCAAAGATGAAATCAAGAGACGAAAAGCCAAAATCAAACTTTCTCTCCGAATCAAAAACGATCTCTTCTTCGCGATCGAATAAGGGCGGATTATTCAACGGAAACTATCACAGATCTGGTCAAAAACGACGAACTCATCTGTGGCTACCAGTTACTCCAATTCGATTTCTGCAAAATCAAAGTTTCTGATTATTATTATTAATTTTTTTCCCCTTTTGCTTCCTTAATCCTTAGAGGTTTTTTTTTTTTTTGTAAAAGTCGTCGATAGACAAGTAAAAAGTGTGTGATTACTGTGAAATTACAAATCACCCTTAGTGGATACCAGACCAACAGGGGTAAAATCGGCACTTACAATATTGGTTTCACAATGTTTCGCACATCAATTTTCCTTTTGCAATATCCAAATTATGTTTGTTTTTGACATCATAACATTTTTCATCAAAAAATCAGAATGGAATGTAACGTGCCTATCCCCTTAACTCAGACCTAATTATTTAGAAAAATTGATTAATCGGTTTTCTGCCAACCTTTTGTCACTTAAACTAGTTTTTTCTTAAATTGGACCAAAACTTTTCTCTTATTAAAACCTTTTAACCTAAACCTAAGATCATTTTTCTCCTCCTTTTATTTTTTCGTACCGTCAACCATTAGAGCAATGAGATAGATAGTTTTTTTGCAGCAAATGCGATGGAGAGAAAAGAGAAAGGAAGGAAAGAGATGAAGCATGTGCAGTCTCTGCAGAAGATATACTCGATGTGTTGTGGGAGAACGCACGATCGACTGATCAAATCAACAGTTTTAGATCTGATTTTTCTACAGAAGGTAACTGACTCGTTTATAGACATTCTCCATTTTACAGAATGCAATTTCGAGTTTTCTACTGAAAGTTATGGATGTTTTTCTAAGAGGTTCATGAACAGCCGAATCTGTAACCAGTCCGAGTGTCGAGGACGTTTCCGAGGTCAATCGAAGTTTGATCAGCATGAAACAAAAGCCTATGGCTAGAGGACATTCATGACTACATTTTGGTCATTCGGATCAAAGAGTTAACGGTTAGTTTTGGAGTTGTGCCTTCGTTTCCGAGAGTCTTTGTATTTGTCAATTTTCCAGAAATAGCTTGTTAGATTCAATTCATATTTGGTTGGGTTAACAGAGGTTTTCAGAGCTGATTTTCTGTTGGATCAATGTAGGGGCTCATATGAATCCACTGTTAAAAGGGAAACCAGTTTTTGGTTCATATGAGTGGAGAAGCGCGATTGAAAGATGAGGAGCTCTGAGTTCGAGGTTCTAGAGAGTTGCAAACAGTCTAAGACCAATGTTTTGAAATCCGACCCGGACACCGAACCGGATTTTTTTCGGGTCACCGGGTTTTCGGGTCGACCGCGGATAACATATTATTGAATATTTTATAATTATGTTATATATTATTTTATAAAAAT
>OVAN01006788.1:219-20676 GCA_900406275.1 Anastatica hierochuntica | reverse complement strand
AATAATAGAAGAAGACATTATCGGCAAAAAGTTGATGACATTTAGTTTTTTTACAATTGGATTGTAAAGACAGATACCTCGTAATAGTCGGCTCCCATTAGTAACGAGTCTTCGATTATGGCATCTTCTGATATGCAGGAACAGAGTCCAACCACGGAATGGTGGACTTTGCAGTTCTGCGAGCGAGCATCCAACATTACTAATAAGATTTTGGTGAAAGCGCATTCGAGGAGGAGCGATTTTGATTCTGATTCTCCAATGACACTGTCTGTGACATCAGCATCAAGCATCTTAGATGGTGGTAAATACCGTGGCTAGGTGTATATTGGAGCCGAACGATCATAGAAACTGCATCACAAATCCAGAAGTTCTTTTCAAGATATCATTCGGATACAACAGTGTATGTGTCACTATTAATGTGATTGCTATACCTAAAATCAGGAACTGGTTTTTTGGTGATTCCGAGATTTGCGTTATAGAATGCCTCTATAGTACCAATGTCTTCCCAGTAGCCATCATATAGGTAAGCTTGCACCTGCAAAACGTAATCAAAGTTACCGCTTTTGCTTCTCAACCACAGGTATTGCCTAACAGCATCAGCAGTCCCCTGGAAGCAGTTGGGGTTTTCAGGACTTCAACGAAACCATGGTTGTTGTAACCACCCATGTTAGAAGCATAGGCCCTAGAAAGATGACGGTTGAGAGAGGCGGAATTGAACTGAGTAAGGACATAGATTTTGGAAATGTTGCTGTTGAGACAGTTGCTGACAGGAATATCGATGAGCCTATAGTTAGCGCCCAGAGGAACAGCTGGTTTGGCTCTCTTCTTGGTAAGAGGATAGAGACGAGTGCCTGCACCACCTCCTAAGATGATTCCCAATACACTCTTTTGAAATTCCAACAAATATCATTAGCACATACACACACAAGAGATCACAATCAAACCACCACTAACTCCTACTCACCCTGCTGGCATCAGGATCGAGACAAGTCTGGGAGTTTTGCGAATCAGAAACAGCCTTAGGAGAAACGATCGTCGGATTCCTGTGTAGGCGAGGAGGACGAGACACGATGCCTCTGAGCGAAACATTAAAACCTAGAGACGACGAGAAAGAAAGAGAATGGATCCTTAAAGGTGAATCAAAAGAGGCCATTGTAGTAGAATCGAATGAAGCAGTGGCTAAGAGACTCTAGCCTGCCCAGAGTCTTTATCTATTATTATCCTTTTGTTGATGGTGAATGAAAAGCCATATGTCCTTTTGGTCAAACAACCTTACTACTTAACTTGCTTTGAGTTATCAAATGAAATTACAATTACAAACAATCTTCTTCTTCTTCTTCTTCCTCTCTCTTCTCCATTTCTTTTCTTGATAACTTCCAAGCTTATCAACGTACCATCAAAAGACGCCATTGTAGTATCTCTCTCGAATGATCTCTGTTAGCTACAAGATCAACCCCATATAGCAGAAATTTTCAGAATTGGAGTAAGAGTCGAAAACTAAATTGAGCTTTTAGTCTCAAATTTCTTTTTGCTATGATTTTTTTATTCTTGTCATTTAATACTAGATTTATAGCATCAGTGTAACGTGTGGAGTATTATTCTTATGTTCAAAATCATTTCACGACGACAATGCTGATGATTTTGCATAGTTTTACGAAGCTGATGACTTGGTACTCAAAATAAGAAACCAAATCAAATCTTGAAACCAAAGAGAATGGTAAACTGCATACATCAAGTCTAGTCTAGCTTCGCGGCTCACAAAAATGCCAACAGCTACCATTCACAAACTGTTTGCTTGAGATCATCAAGCATAAAAAATAGCTTGAAGAGATGCAAAAGAACCGTAAACAAAACACAACAGCCAAACTCCATAGCTTAAAATCTGCGATTGTGTTTCCACTCAACTGAAACCCAAATCCTAGAACCAGAAATATCAAATCTCCAAAAACAGCAAACAAAATAAAGCATAATACTTGTAGTTTTTTCAGACTTCTAACGATAAACACACCAAAAGAACCCTTCCAACATTTTTTACTTAATCTTTCTTCCTCTTATCTTCTTTTCATCATTAACCCCTGCAAACAAATATATTTTTTAGGTTTCATGACACGGATTTGTGATCTTCAACAGCTTGTCTATAATATTCCCATGATTCACTTGCTTTTGTAATAGCTTCTTGCCCAAATGGGTTCATCTTGATGAAATCTTGAACATTTTCGGCTTCTGCAAGCTTTTCCAGGTAAAGTCTTAGATCACCACCCTCACCTGTAATCCATTGAAGCATCAGAGATGGTTAATAGAAAGAGACAATTTTCAAGATATATACAACAAAAACGTTNNGATATATACAACAAAAACGTTTTTTGTTATTTGTTTACCTAAGGATGTATCTGTCTTGTTCCAATAATCGTATGAGTGAGGGAATATCGTTGTAAATGGCTGTAAATTCAGATTGTTCATTCATTTATCAAAACATCGATAAGCCAAAATATATATTATTAGTATTAAAAGTCTGTAACAATCTTACAGGGTTAAGCAAAGCCTTGTAAGGAGAATCATCCAGCAAAACAATGTTTGCTTCATTGTAATCTGATCCTTGTTTCTCCCAGACTTATTTTAGATCTTTGAACACCACAAATTTGTGTATGTTTTCGAGGGAAGGAAGACTCGTCGTAACACAATAAGACATGTCCAGCACACACACAAAAAATGGTTGAACTTAGACACAACTTTGTTTCAAAACACAGGAGAAAGTGACTTACCAAGCAAAACAACAATTTACTCTTCATATCGCCAAGCAAGAACTCGGTGATTCTCTTTACGTTTTTCCTGAAAGTAAAACAAAATTTAATTTTGATCTTAAAGTATAAAATGTGAATATGAGTAAAACTTCTTACTGCATTCTTGAGGACCAGACACCAACTTCAAACTTGTCAAAGCAGAACTTGAGAAAATCTTCACAAAAAGGTCTTTTAAAAACTGACAAAAACAGAGAAACACTAGTATAGTAAGTCACTTTCAATAAGTATTAGTGAGAACTCACAAAAGATATTGTTGAAACTTACTTGCCCTTCCTCCAAGAATAATGTCTGCATTATAATCTTGGGGGAGAAGAAACTATATCTGCAAGCAACTCATTCAAATCAAGAACAAGAAGTTTTTTCCTTAAAACTGTTCCGCTCCCTGCTTTGATTCCAACTGATAGAACACAAGAATCTTCGTTCTCTATCGCAGCCGGTGTAGCAGAAGATTCAGTTTTCTTTTCTATGTTCGCATCCTCTAAGATCGTACCAACTTCTTTATTCTCCATCTCTAAGTCATTATGACTCTCTTTCGGGTCATCATGTTTCCGCTCTACCAAGCTCAACGCAGTAGCAGCAACATCGATATTCTCTATGTAATGATTTCCTTTTGGATCATTAGTTTCTTGATCTACCAAGACCGGTGCAGAAACGCCGTCTATGTTTTTGTCATTAGATTCAAGTAGCTCACCACATGCATCTTTCTCTTCTTCATTCTTGCTTCCATTAGCTGATTCAACATAGTGTCTTTGTACCCTTTTCTTGTTCCGTGACAACTTGGAATCCTTCTCTATATAAACGGTGAAGAGAACAACAGAATTAGATTCACAATCAAAGATTCATCACTATAGACTAAAACTATGGCCGATTGTTCAATCTACTTACTAAAGGAGGATGTATTATTTTTGTTTCCAAATAACATTTTTGCGGTGTCAGCCACAAATTCAGTCCCCTCCAAGCAAAGCTCGTCTTGCATTGCTATGATCTCCTCAAACTTTGCCTCCAACGCTCTCTTCTTCGGTCCATCGACAACCATATTCCTTCCCGCAAGCATTGTGGATTCATTTACACTAAAGGCTGCCATATTATGTGCCTTGAAAAAAGATATGATCTCTTCACCAGAGAAAAGTAGTGTGTTTTTCTTCGGTTTCTCGGCTTCTTGTCCACGCTTCTTAGCCAAAAAAACCTCATTTCCCCAAATCTTTCTCCACAAATCGGAAGCTTTCTGCTCAATATCCTTTGAAAACACAATCTCGTCTTCTCCACCCTTTCCCTTTTCAAGTGACTTTTCCACAGTTTTTTTAAACTTTTGCATCAAGGTTCAAACTTTGCGAATTATCTGGCTGTTGCTCGCTTCAAAACTGATCAACCCTTTTACAGAATCACAAAAGGCATCCTTATTCTTTGAAGGGTTTTCTTTGAAATCAATAATTCCTTGAAGCAAAGCTACTTCATCTTCATCACTGAATAACCTCTGAAACAGAGTTTGATTTTTAGTCTCATCTTCACAAGTCATCTTACACTCTTCCTCTCTTCTTGACTTCTTCTTCTTCTCATCCTCATCTGCTTTCTCCAAAGATCGTTTGGTTGTCAAGCTCTCTGGCCTTGGCAACGTCTTCTCCTTGTCGCTAGACTCATCTTCTTCACTTGAGGAGTCCATAGGAGGCTTCTGAATTTCTTTACTCTTCTTCGTCACCATTTACGGAGAGAGAAACAAAACAAAAAAAGAGTTTTCTTCGTCTTCACTTTGTTAATTTGGTTTGCTTTTAGGGTTTTAAATTGATCAAAAATCAAGTGACGTTTAGTTTTATCAAAGAGAATAAAAGACGAGTGACTTTTCGTGTTCTACATATTGAGGCTACAACTTACAAGTCACATAGGCATTGATGGCGCATAATCACTTTTAATAAGAGGAAATTACCATACTGACCAACCATTTATCTTTTACTTACACTAGGCACTCAGGTTTTCGGGTCGGATCAGTTCGGGTAATTCGGATTTTGGATAATTCGGGTAACAACATATAAGAACCGAATTGGACTCGAACGGATTTCGGGTCTGTTCGGTTCAGATCCAATTCGGATTCAGATCGGTTTTTAATTTTTTTTAGAGGATCCGATATGGAACCGAAACCTGAAAATCTCGAAATTATCCAAAAAACTGAATTATCTGGGAAAAAACCAAATTACCCTATCCCAAAACCGAAATTACCCGGAAAAATAAATAAAATAGTAGAAAATTATTAAATTTTTATAAAGTTGTAAAAAATTATATATATATATATATATATTTGGTTTTTGAATACTCTGTCCGGGTCCAGATCGGTTCGGGTTTTTTGGTTCTATATAAATAGGAACCATTGAGGTTTTTAGGAGTAGTAGGTTCGAATCACGGATTCGGTTTTTTTTTATTCGAATCGGTTCGGATTTTCGAGTTTCGGATTTTATGTCCAACCCTAGTTACATTAGGTAAATACGAGCACGATCTTACAAACTATTTTTCTTAATTAAAATTTAAAGTATGTCTTCAACTGTGTGAACGCTTCCTCACATGATTCGTCCCACTCGAATTTCTTGTTGGGTCGTAGTTTCTAGTAGAACGGGAGACATTTGTCAGTAGATCGGTAGATGAACCTGCTTAAGGCCACTATCTGTCCAGTGAGTCGTTGTACTTCCCGCACCGTGGTTGGTGACTTCATATCGATTATAGCTGAAAGCTGCTTGGGGTTTGCTTCGATTCCGCGCTGGGTCACCAAGTACCCCAGAAATTCTCCGGAGGTGACAGCGAATGTGCCCTTTGTCGGGTTCAGCTTCATGTCGTATTTGTTGAGGACAAAGAAACATTCTCTCAGGTGGCCAACGTGATCATCTTCCTGCAATGATTTAATCAGCATGTCGTCGATATACACTTCCATTGTTTTTCCGAGCTGTTCAGAAAAACATCTTGTTCACCAACCTCTGGTATGTTGTCCCAGTATTCTTTAATCCGAACGGCATAACTTTGTAGCAGTAGAGCCCTCTGTCTATTACAAAGGTCGTCTTTTCTCTATCGTCGGGATGCATGAGTATCTAATTGTACCCGGAAAATGCGTCAAGGAAGGATAGCAGCTGGTTCCCGGTTGTTGCCTCTACTAACCGATATATGTGTGGAAGAGGGAAGCTATCCTTTGGGCATGCCTTGTTTAGGTCGGTGAAATCCACGCATACCCGCCACTTGCCATTTTTCTTCTTGACGACCACCAGATTAGCCAGCCAGTCAGGGTATTTAACTTCGATGATTGAACCGGCTTTAAGCAACCGGTCTACCTCTGCATTAACCGCTTCCGCTCTTTCTGTTCCGAGCTTCCTCCGTTTTTGACGAACTGTTTTGTAGGTCGGGTCGACGTTGAGCTCATGGAATATTCGGTCATGTCGTCAATTGTCCAGGCAAAAGTGTGCCTGTTCTCTTTGAGGAACACAACCAACTCCTTGAAGATTTCCTTCTCGAAGTTTGCCGCGATTCCTACACGATGATCAGGGTTGTTAAGATCAATGCAAACCTGTCTTATTTTGCCGAGCTCGGGATTGGACGGTTTGACTTGGTTTGACGTATCCTTGCTTGATTCCGGAGCTCGAATCTATAATTGCTATTGAGCTTGAGATCGTCTGAGTTTGTTCTCGTTCACGTAGCATAACCTTGCCGTCCTCTAGCTCCCGTGCACCGTTACCACTCCGTGCACGGTTGGAAACTTTATATACTGATGGTAGGTTGACGGAATAGCTCGCATCGAATGGATCCATGGGGTTCCTAAGATTACGTTGTATATATCCGGAGCCTCCACTAGTGTGAACTTTGTCTCCATTTTGACTCCACCTATGAATGTGTCGAGCTTAATTGTTCCTACTGACATCGTGGTGGCACCGTTGAAGGCGGTCAATGGTTGTTTTGACTTCTTTATCCGCTCTTCGGGTATCTCCATTTTTTCGAGCGTCTCCTTGTAAAGGACGTTCACCGAGCTCCCTGAGTCGATCAAAGCTCTGGCTATTTCGAAGTCTTCAATCATTATTTCTAGTACCAAGGCATCAATGTGAGGGCATTCTACGTCCCTAGTCTTCCGCTCTGAGAATTCTATGACGGTGTCTTCCTTGATCGCAGCTTGCACTTCACCGGTCGGCGAGTTTGTTTGCCTGCTATAACTCTTTATAGAGCGGACTGTGTCATTGAAGAACAAACTTGGTCCCATTATCATGATGATTCGCTTCCTAGCTTTGGGAGGTTCCGCCTTTTCCACCTGCCTCGTCTCCCGATCTCGTTTTGGGGCATCCGTATCATTGTAGTATCGCACTTCTTTGTGGTTGTCATCTTTCTTAGACAGTTCCTTGTCTTTATACTTGTTGAACAGATATTGCTTGAAACCATAGCATTCCTCCGTTGAATGGCCCGAAGTGTTGTGGTATTCGCAGAACTTCCCTGAGATCCTGGTCCCATCATTTCGTGTCCAGGTGTTGGGCCTGGGCCTGTAGCTAGAGCCAGCTCCCGAGCTTCGATCCGAGCTTCTTGGGTTTGATATCTGTCGTGCCTCATAACGGTCGGTGCCTCATCCCTTGGTCGGTGTGGGGCCGTTTATTGTCTTTCTTTTCCCTTGGCTTCTTCTTGGAGGTCGTCTTCGAAGTCGGTGTCCGCTGTGGGGCCGTTTATTGTCTTTCTCTTCCCTTGGCTTCTTCTTGGAGGTCGTCTTCGAAGTCGAAGCATGTTTCTCCGCGTATGCTCTCTTCTCGTCTTCGATTTCCATGAATCTTGAAGCTCGGTTGAGAGAATCTTCGAGGGAGGTAGGTCGGTTCAGCATCAGGTCTTCTCGGAGGCGCGAGTTATACCAGAGGGCGTTGCATAACGCCGCGATTCTTGCCTCATCACTTACAACAATGTTAGAGATAACGACCTTGAACTTGGACAAGAACGATCGTAGAGATTCGTCTTTCTTCTGAGTCATTGTCCAGAGGTCGGCATCAGAGGCTCCCTTCTCAATGTACATCAAATAATGTTTGATGAAAGCTGTTGATGAATCGTTGAAGCTGTCAATGGAATATGCCTTTAGGCGGGAGAACCAGTTCAACGTTGCTCCGAAGAGATTCTCGACGAAGAGCTGGCAGTATCTGGCATCCTTATAGTCGTCGCTAAATTTGGTCCTTCCCATTGCGATGCAAAACGCAGTCATATGAGCTCGGGGATCCGTTTTACCCTCGTAAGGTGCGATCTTGAGTTTGATGCTCGGGATAGTTGCGCCTACAATTCGGTTTGTGAATGGCGTTCTTTGTGTTTCTTCGATTACTCGATGAACCTCCGGTGTCGAGCTGGTTGCTTTGTGGATCTGGGACTGCAAGGTCTGGAGCTCGGCAGTTGCTTGGGTGAGGGTCTGTTTCAACGCTTGGAGCTCGGTATCCGCTTGGACCGACACTCCTCCCAGGTCGGAATCTTGTCTTCCCAGATTCCGATCTCCGCCTGATCTTTGGTCGGCGTGGGTTGCACCATTCGCAGGTCGGGTCTTCGGAGTTCGGTGCTCTCGAGGTGAGATCGGAGTTAAAGAATTTAGCCTTGCGAGCTAAATGGCTTGGGCCTCTGCCAGCTCCTCTAGCCTCTGTCTCGATCTTCGGTCTTGTTCCTCTTGTCTGGTGGTCCTCTCGACCAACAAGGCAAAGATGTCACGCATGTTTTCTGGGACCTGTGCTAGCACCGCCTGTGCATCGATTGCCGGTGCTGTTTGCTCTTGCTCTTGGTTCTCGTTAACCATGTTGATGTTGTCTCCATCGATTACTCTTGGAGGAGGTGGGCTGGATCTTCCATCAACTCCGTTGTCTCCGGCCATGGTTTCATGTATTCAAAGGAAAAGAGAATAGACAGCAAATAACTAGTTTAACTTACTTAAAATCGGATCATGGAATGTTGATGTAGCGAAGCGGAATTCACCCTCTTTCCAGCGCCAATTGATGGATCCGAGATCCACTCAAGAATACCGGGTGTAAGTTTAACAGTGATTAACAATGAGATTAGCAAGAAAGTATGGATTTTATTGATGATCTTTCGATAAATAGGAATACAATTCGAATGTTCGTAAGATGGTTTTCTCTCAAGAGTCCAACCCCCTTTCTCGAGCTCCTCCTTCTTCTTTCATACCCCTCTTCCCCCTGTAACAACTCCAAGATCTTCTCCCTCTTAATCGACTTCCCTTCAATGCGCATTCAATTGGTCTTTTAATGGGAAGATATGGCGGTTACTCCTTTCTTCTAGCTCAAACTCGTGGCCTCTTATAATCTTTGGGCCTTCTCTCTCTCTCTCTCTTTTTGGGCTTCAAATGTCCTCCTCTCTTTCCAGAACTGATAATGGGCCTGCGAGACCTTTTGAGTTTTCCGCAACTTAACCGGCTCGAGGATCGGTTTAGGCTAAACCGGGAATGGGGGGAACCACTCCCATCAATTAAATCAGTAGAAGTGCTAACGTGTTCAGATAATATAATATCGTCTTTGTAATCTCTTCCATGCTATTGATCCATATGCGATCAAATTATCTTTTGTACAGAGACACATTACTGAGATTTATGTTCAAGGAGCGAAAACTGTTGGCCGAGTTCTCTTGAAACAATATTTATATTTGTTTGTTCTCCTTTGGGTGTTTATAGTTGTCGTCCCAGTATATGGCATTGGCAAATAAATTTTTCTTCTTTACAAACGTAATTCCACTACTGTATTATGCATGAATTGTGAGTCCAATTCTAAACAAAAAGTAAGTGTAATACTCTATGTTACATATGCACTAAGATATGATAACTATGGTGCACATTTTTGTTCTATGTATGTATTTTTCAAATTATATGGTATAAACCTATTGTCCTTGTCTTGTCATGTCTTTTACCCAAAAAAAACCTATTGTCATGTCCAACCACTATTTAAAAAAGTTTTAGTAGCATACTAGATTCGTTTTCACCGGACCACTTTCAGCCCCCACCAATTAATTTATACTCTTTTTTCTCCTATTTCACTTTCTTTGTTAATTTTTTAAGAATTCTACTAGCGATATAAACAGATTTTGGATTTAAGTTTCAAATCTAAAAAATGAATTCTACTTTCTTAATTGTTTCCTTAAAACTTAATTATTAGAGCATCAGCATTGGTGAACCCATGCGGGGTTCCAAAAAAAAAATTAAATTGATTTTTTAATTTTTTTTGTTTTAAAAAAAAATAAAAAAAAAATAAAATCGGACCAACAGGGTGTCGCCACGTGGCGAACCCCTTATGATTCGGGTTCACTCGGAAGAGTTCGAGAGTTCGGGTTCTTCGGGTTTTGTGTTTTTTTTTTATTTGTGTGTGAACCCCGCAATGAACTCTCAATGCGGATGCTAGCTAAGTTTCATATGTATGTTTATTGGGTTTCACGTTTTGAATTTGATCAGATCATACTCTTTTATTAGGGTGAATTACAAGTAGTGCCATAATTTCCCAATTTTTCACAGAAATGTCATTGACCCTTTCTTCGACCACAAAAGCCATGAAAGGCGCCGGAGCGAATTCAAAATTCGAATAAGGCACGGGCATCGACGTCTAACTGTAGCAATCATGGTGCCAAAATTGATGTGCTTTAAAGGGGAAGCCAAATTAGGGCTAAACGAAATTCTCCTTAGTCCCTGTATCAGATACCTAACCAGATGCGAAAATCAACAAAGTCAAGCGAGGTTGAGTCTAATAAGCCGGAGATCGAGATGCGAGGACTCGGGCATGAAGCAGCTGTTAGCTGACGAAGATGCATTCTACATTAGAAATACGTTTCCAGCTTTAACCACCCCACCAACACCACTTAGACGGCAGAATCAGCGAGCATATGGGGAGATCTCAACTCAGGCAGGCGATGCTTCAGACGAGGGCAACAATTTTGCACGAGTTTTGCAGCTACCTGATACTACCGGGGAACAGAACAAGGACATACCGGATGCTGTCTTTACATTCTGCAGAAACAAGCTTGAGAGGAAATCAGGCAGAGATGGGCGCGAGCAGTTCAAGTATATGTTCCTTTCACTAGGCGCATCAATTGTCCTTATGAAGTACTTGCGGAAAGTTATTGTTATCAACGCAGTCGCAATAAAATCAAAGTTCAAAGGCTGCCTCATAAGTGCGTACGTGCAAGATGGGAATTTCCAAGTGTTTCCTCTGGCCTTTGCAATTGTTGATGGTGAAAATGAAGCATCGTGGGCATGATTTTTTGAGCAACTTAAAGGAATTGCACCAGATGAGGCTGATTTAGTAATTGTTTCTGATCGGCGCCCAGCCATATATGCTTCCATGAAGTTTGTGTACCTAACTGCTTTCCACGGTATGTGTGCTGTCCATCTAGAACGGAATGTGAAGGCAAATTTCAGGGGCAAAGGACTTGATTATTTACTCTGGATGGCTGCCAGAGCATACACAGTTTGTGAATTCCACGAGTGGTTTGCGGAAATCAGGCACAGGTCTGAAGCGTGTGCTGAGTATCTTAACCAAATTCCGTTAGAGCATTGGACGCAAGCCTATTGCCCAGCAAAGCGTTACAACCTGATGAGCAGCAACATAACGGACTCGTGGAACCATGTTGTCGAGACAGCTATACAGAAACCTATTGTGGGGATGGTTGAGGACCTAAGGCTTAAAATAATGGAATGGTTCTGCGTACGACGCGCACAAGCAGAAGGGCAGAAGCACAGGCTGACTCCGAATGCAAACAAAAAGCTCCTACAGTTCCACGAAGAATCAGCAGGCATGAATGTATTCCGTTCATCTGCTTTTGGTTTCCAAGTTGAGCAGGATGACTGCGAGAGGCATTACGTGGATCTGTTGAAGAAGTAGTGCACGTGCAAAAAATTTGGTCGACTCGCTTTACCATGCTCCCACGCACTTGCAGCAGGCTGGTACATTGGGCTTGATGTGTCAAGCCTGGCTGCTGATGAATATACATCCGTCCATATGGCCAATGCTTACGGAGTGGTTATTTACCCAGGGAGAAATGCAGAAGACGTTGACATTCCACAGAATGTAGTTGACAATGCACAGACGAATCCTAATGTTGCACGGGGCGCAGGCAGGCCGCGAAAAAGGCGATACAAATCTGCATTGGAGAGAGCAGTAAGCTTATGGACAATAGTTTTAAATTTGAGTCAAATTGTTAAGTTTTGCAGCGACAGGCTATAAAACCATATGGCATAATTCATTTTGCTTATCACAGTTCTGTTTTTGTTCCCTTTCGCAGGCGAAGAAATGAACGAAGAAGTGCAGCGTATGTCACCAGCTTGGGCACAATCGGGCAACCTGTCCACAGAGGGCTGGTTGAAGCAAGTAAGGTATCTAAGGATTTTGATAAATGGGAAAACAAAAACCGATTTCTAGGCAAGTGTTGGTCCAACAAGCTTCCTTTTTCTATGCGACTAACTGCAGAAAACAACTTTATTAACTGCAGGTGAAACTGGTTTTTTGGGAGGGAGTTGGTAAACTATTTTTTTGGTTGTATATATGGCCATAGAAGATGGTTAACCCGTTCCACATATATGCTAAAATGGCCTAGTTCTAGGTTAGGGTAACAAGCTCATTTATTTTTTATATTAAGTCGGTAAGGCGATGATTCCCTGGTAGCACAAAAGAAAGCAAAGCAAGGCCAGGACCGAAGGGAAGAACCTACTGAACTTGTGACATAACGCTGGCTGCTTCCTGCGAAGCTGCATTTTTTTTGTTTTTTTGTTAGGAGCAGCAGGGGTATGAAGTTGTGTATGTTTACTTATGTCAATACATCTCCCAATATTAACTTTTTGTTATTGACTGCAACAATGGGTGAAACAGGAAAAAACAACTGGAACTTAGCTAAGACCATTACATTCATGAGAACCATGACATTTGGGTTACAGGCCACCTTTATGGGTGCAACTGATATACAACATCGGAAAAAGGAACATTCCATATGAACAATAGTTAGAGAGCCTAACCGCTAGACATCCCGAGAGGGTAAAACACAAGTTAAGACAACAAAAACGGAATGCATAGCTGAAAGCAATACAATGACGGCAAACACCGAATTCAGTATCACAGTTGAATAAACAGTAAGGCAAATGGCGGAGACCTGGGTAACCACTGAACCGGTTACTGCAAGGTGCACCGAGATCTCGTATAGCAGCAATTTCTGTCTCACAAACATCATAAGAACGCCCCAGCGTACCACACCTGACCATGAACGACCAGAAGATGGCCATTTCATCATCAAACTGTCCAATACAAAGGAGGAAGGTTGCAGCAGGCATGGATGACAACTGGGGTAGCACGGAAGAGCAAATCCATAGAGTGTTGTTCTGGCCCAAACAAAACACACAAACGTAAACCCTCAACATAAACAGCAGTAATGTTATCAGCGGGAAAGAAACGGCCTGAACGGAGACAGTTCAAGAGAGAGAGTTACGTTAGAGATAAACTCATCTAGGTTGACAACAGACAAGACAGTAGGATGGTAGACCAGTGAAAGCCCTCCAGGGCCAGCTGCTATGAACGGCCCAAGGTTCCTGAAGCCGAACATGCCAAGACGCCTAACAATGTCTTGCAAAACATCAATAGGTATATCGGACATAGCTGGAGCAAATGGGGTTATAGAGTGGGAGGATTTTTTGTAACGAAAGAAACTAAGTTAGTTGAAGCAAGTAGAGCATAGAAACTGACTTCTTTATATAGATCCAAGCGTAACTGGTGGTAGGTGGGGGTGTTTTAATTCACAGAGACAAGAGGAACTCAGTTGGTAGTTGAGCTAACAGAGGACATTTTGTAAACGCAAAAATTGGTAACAAGTGGTAAGCTTGAGTTATACCTGACAAGACCATGTTGGTGAAACAGTAAGCCAACACTAATGATCTCATTTATGGAAGTGATAAGACCAAACAACACACATCTACTGATTAGGAAGATCATACACATCTACATATGCTAGGAAGGTGTATCGAGAAACACACTTGCTAAGTTCATCTAACAGAGGACTATAAACATTATGGAGAACCAATAAAGAAGACATGAGCCACACCGATGACAAATAGAACAGCCACTACAGATACATGCCGGGAGAGGGGTGTAGTTCCACGTAAACGCGTGGGGGGTTGTGACTTTACGGGTCCTATCTGAAGCAGGTGATAGACAACTTGTGACGCGTCATTAAATGTAGTAAACTTGGAGTAGAAAAGTCCGAAAGTGGTTTGAGATGAACTAGTGCACCCAAGGCACACCTCAAGTATTGCCTGAAGGAACGTAATGTGTGGCAGCACATGTGGAATTCTGCTTAGAAGGCGTAAACCAGCTTCAGGTTTTCCTTCCTTACCAGAAAGATGAAGACTTGCTAAGTAGCACAATTGCGGGTTACCAAATCGGACACAACGAAGATAAAACTGCCGATAAGGCGAGTTAAAGCATGTGAGTACAGGATTCGAGAGAAAAGGTTCAGCGCATACATGGGACATGAAGAATCTGTTTCTAAGGAGCCATGCAAAGCGTTTAAATGCAAAGAGAAGTCCACATCAATCACGAACATAAGGTATGCTTGCTCGGAGACAGATAGAAACACAAATTTCAACAGGTAAAGATTCCATATTCGTTTTGGCTAAGGCTCAAAGCCAAATATATAACATTAAAGTAGCTGAGTTAAGCAAGTGTCATTATGAGGTGGTTGGGGTGGAAGTGGTTGGTGGTAAACAATGTGTATATGGGACACAAACAGAGGAACTGAGCAATCGGTACATTAGACAGGAAGGTCAAATGAAACCTTATAAACTTGAATTATATTACAACATAGCTAACAAAAGCCGGCTTAGCAACTAGTAAGTAGGAAGCAAGAGAAACGATCGAAAAGCTAACGATTTAACATAGGCTTTCACGGTTATAAACCGTTACCAAAAAAAGACAGACACACAACAGTTGGCGCAATAACTAAACAACTTAAGCCTTCCCAGAGCATAGATAGACAACAGAACTAGGAAGCCTTAGTCAGAGAATAGCAAAAAATCTGCTGAAAGAACGCCGGATTGAGACAATGGCATCATTTTGAGGCTCAGTAAAGGCGCCAGTGACCGACCCAACCGTAGCCTTAAGGTCACCTACAACAATCTCTAATGCACCAACCTTACGAGCCAACAAATCAACAGACGTCATCTCTTCCCTTATAGCTGCAAAACCATCATCTAGCCTCTCTATGACTCCCAGAAATATCTCAAGCTCCTCAGTAACATTGCGATCTGTCCAAGTAAACAAGTGGTATGTCCGTTTCTGAGCCAAGCGGGCAAGAGTGGAATAGTCGACCGGGATTCCGAGAAGTCTTCATCTCGACTTTCCTCCCACACGGGCAAAAGTTTGTGATTCCTTTACCCAAATGAGAGTAACGATGGCGACCCATCTGCTGCCCTGTGTGGATACAAACATTGACACAGTTGGTCGAGAAAGATATAGAAAATGCAACAAGAGAACCCTCTAAAGTAAAACATGCGGTTACGTCCACGTACCTTGCAAATCTCGACTATCTGGTTCGGCGATGCGGCCAGACATGTTGAATCTCGAAAATTACGAACCACAAAAAAAATAAACAGAGGGAGATGGTGGAGAGGGTCAAAAGACTTAACCCTAGCCCCAATTCGTGTCTGCAACTGGTTAAGAAAGAGAAATTAAAAAAATAAAGGACAAAACTGTGCAATGAACCGATGAAAAAAAAACCTGATCGGCTACAAAATCAAAAGTAATTGTGTCATGACACATAAGCATTTTAAAACTCTAAAAATTTGACACCTCATCAATAAAATAATTAATAAAAAAAGCAAAACCTTTTAGTATTCCATCTTTAAAATCTTTCAAATCAAATATATAATTCTTTTGATAACCTATTTCTTTTTCTCTTCTTTTATTCCTATCATTTTTTATTATCAAAAATGATGAAAAAAAGAGATATTGTATGAACTCTTGACTTACAAAATTAGTTAGATAAGCACAAATTAGCACTTTATCTCTGTAGGGAACCAATTAATATGATCATAATTTTTACTCTTACAAATAATTCTTACAAACAATTACGAAAAATGATGAAAGAATTTGTGGAAAGAAAATCATAATATTTTATTTAACCAAAATTTACAATTTCAAGATGTTAAATTTAAAATTTCTCGATTACTACCTTTATTAATATAATTAAAATTATTAGATGATTTTGATATTATTGATAAATCACAGTATAAATATAATTTTCAATTAGAAAAGTCATGAGCCTTAAATTATATTAAAAAAATAAAAACATATAATGGATCATATTAAAACGCTTTCACATCATGTACATGACATGAATATAAATGAAAAATAAAATACAAATCATTTAATTTCTCTAATGTACATTATATATTATCACAATGTTTTCAATATTATTGGTTAAACAATTAACTACATATTAGATTCAAACATATTAGTAAATTAGATTTACAGGAAACTTATAACTATTTTTTTCATTTTTATCTTTCAAGTTATTTTTATATAATAAAATGTTAGCTAAATTTCGTATTGTTGAGATATGACATATATAATAAAAATGTTATAAAGATTTTGTGAGATTATTTTATATTCGTTATAAGGTTTCCAACTATAATGTTCGCCATATATCTTATCAATGTAGTTATCACCATATATATTTTAACAATTTTCGTATTGCAAACTAAAAATATGTAGTACTACAATATTATCAGTTACATTAGTACATTAAATTAACAAAATATACAAAAAAAATCTAATGCATTCATTTTTAGTGTATGTAAAAATTAGTAAAACAAATAATAAGAAAAAGCCCCTGCAACGTAGTGCGGGTAAACTATCTAGTAGAAATTAATATTAGTAAACCATGTGGTTCAACTGAGTAAGTTAATCACCAAAGAAATCGTTCTTAGAAAGAGAATTACGAAATTAACATAACCAGTTCCAAAACGAATCAGTTAAGTATAAACTGCATAAAAATGCGACCATAAGAATAAATCAGAACAACGGGACTTAAACCAAAGATATTAGAAATAAATATGTCTACGCAAACAACAAAGTAAAAACAACGAGAAAAGAAAAATGTTGGTTAAACCACAGTCCCACAGTGCTAAGCCAAGAGCCAATGTAGTAATATATATATATATATATATATATATATATCAATGGGTCACTCCTCCGTTGACCAATTTGCTTTGGAATGGATGCTCATGTTTCACATGGTATCAGAACGCACAGTCGATCGTTGGGGCGCACCATGTGGATGTGGTCCCACAACTCTACTTATCAGATGTGTCATGCTGAACTTGAGGGGAGTGTTGGTTAACAACACAGTCCCACATCGCTAAGCCAAGACCAAATGTAGTAACATATATATGTCAATGGGCTACTCCTCCCTTGACCAATTGGTTTTGGGATGGATGCTCATGTTTCACAAAAAACACGTTCCCGTAAGAAATGTAAATGCTAACCAATACAACAAAACCTAAAGCGGTTCCCATTAAACCATAAGCAATTCACTATAAACGTTGCGTCCTCACGCTAAACCTTGACAATTCCACAATAACGAAGATCAGACTAACTATAAACCATGCAACATAAACGTCAAACCAAATAGATTCAACGTAAACCATAACCAATCCACGGCAAACTAAACGGTTTTCCGTGGGCTAACGATAAACCATTTCAATCTCACAGTAAACCCAAGGCGTTTGAGTTGTAGTCACATGTACCGGAGTCATCGTAAATCCAAATGAATTTACACCATATCACAAGGCCTTTACCAAACATGCAAAGGCTTTCACACCGAATACAATGGCATTCATGTAAAATCCTAAGTTATCGAAGCAAAATACAACCATTTAGCCCAAGCAAGAAGGCATTCCTGCTACATGCATGCAAGGCAAAATCTAAATTGCAAGAGAAATAGCACGAACCAAGATGAAGTCATTAAAGGATCATAAAGGTTTCACACTAAACCCAAATGGAGTAACATAAATCCTTAACGCAATCACGTGAAACCAAAGAAATCCACAGCAAACCACGAAGGTATCGCTAAACCCAACCGAATTAACAATAAACCCTACCGCCTTCACAACAAACCCTAACGGATCAACAACAAACCCTACAAGGTTTAAAATAAACCTTACCGGATTTATGACAAAACCAACCAGTTTCACACTAAACCCGACAATTTTCACGAGTCCACGTTAACCATATCGGGTCAATACTAAACACGACCGGATCAACGCTAAACCCAACCGGAGTAACGCTCAACTCGACCAAAATCACATAAACCATACAAGGTCCACGCAAAACCCAACCCCGTTAACGATAAACCCAACCGGACGCACGATAAACCCGACCGGGTTCACAGTAAGCCATAACAGGTTAACGATAAACTCCACCGGGTCCACGATAAACCCAACCTAGTTCACGGGAAACCCAACCGATTACACGATAAACCTACATAATTCACCCCCAAGGGAGCCAAATTCATAGTGAACCATACCGAGTTCACGTTAAACCCAACTAGGTATACGGTTAACCTAACAATGTCCATGCTAAACCACATCGATTCACGCTAAACACCACCCAGTTAACGCTAAACCCTACCGCTACACGATAAACCCTTTTGGGCTCAAAGAAAATAATATAGACCCGAAAATAAACCCAACAGGAATGAAAGCAAACTATATCGGGATCACGTTAACCCCTATTGGTATTAAAAGAAATCCTTGTGTCTACGCAATAAACCCTACATTACTTACAATAAACCATACAAGACTCACGCTAAACATAACCAGGCTGACGCTAAGACCTATCCGGCCTACGTAAAATCCTACAAAATCCCCGATATACCGCCACCCAGTTTATGCTTAACCCGACCGATTTCACGTTAAACTCGACCGAAGTCACAATAAACCGTAGTGAGCCCACGATAAACCCTCTTAGATTCGAAATAAACCCAATCGAATTCACGATAAAACCAAACAGTTTCGCAGTAAACCCCACCAGGTTACCGCTAAACCCAAACGAGCACACGACAAACCCAACCCATTTCACGATAAACCCTACCAGCCATAAACAAACCCTATCATATTCACATAAACCCTACCGGGCGTACAATAAACGTAACCGAACATATGATAAACCCAACTAGTTTGACATTAAACCATACTAAGTCCATTATAAGCCTTACTAAGTCCATATGAAACCCTACCGAGTCAACAATCAACCCTACCAAGATAACAGCGAACCTACTAAGTCCACAATAAACCCTACCAGGTCCACGATAAACCATATTGGGCCCGTGTGAAATCCTATCCGGGCCACAGGAAAGCTGCCGAATTGACGGTTAACCTACTGGCATGATGCTAAACCTTACCAGGATGACGTTAAACCCTACCAAGATAACATTAAACCCTATCGAGATCCACAAAACCTTGTCAAGTTCACACTAAACCCTACCAGGTTCACATTAAAACCTACGGATTTCACGCTAAACCCTTACGTGGACACAGTAACCCTTTAGGGTTCACAAAAAACCCATCAAAATTCATACTAAACCCTCCCGGGTTCATGGGATGATGCTAAATCTTACCGGGATGACGTTAAACCCTACCAAGATAACGTTAAACCCTATCGAGATTCACAAAACTTTATCAGGTTCACACTGAACCCTACCGGGTTCACATTAAAATAGTAAGTTTCACGCTAAACCCTTAAAAGGACACAGTAATCCTTTAGGGTTCACACAAAACCCATCAAAATTCATACTAAACCCTCCCACGTTCACGCTTAACCTTGTCGGTTTCACGCTAAACGCTGTCGGGTTAACGGTAAACCTTGATAGGTTCGCGCTAAACCCTTACATGTATACACAAAGGCCAACCGAGTCCACAATAAACCCTATCGAATATCCGATAAACCCTACCGGATCCCCGATAAACCCTAGCAAATCCTCGAAAAACCATACCGTTTTCCTGATAAACCTTACCTTATCCACAATAAACCCAACCAAGTTTTCGATAAAACAAATCAGGTTTGTGATAAATCATACCAGAGGCACAATAAACCATACCGCATCCACAATAAACCCTACTGATTCCATGATAAACCCTGCCTTTTAACAATAAACACAAACGGGTTAACTCTAAACCCAACCGGTTAACGATATTAACGATAAACTTAATCGCGTTACAATAAACCCTACCTGGTCCACAATAAACCCTACCGGGGCCACGTTACACCTACCAGATTCACGAAATACCCTAACAGGTCCACGCTAAACCCTACCGGAGCAAGCTAAACCCTAGCATGTCCACGGAAAATCGTACCGGTTGCATGCTAAACATTATGATGTACATACAATTTCATGCATATTTTAGTGTGTTTTAGCTTAGTTTTCATTCACATTTAGGTTGTAAATAAGCATATTAGCTTTAGAATGCATCATTTAGAGTCTAGAGTCTAGTTTAGGTTTATATTGCATTTTGCATCCATCTTTCTTGCATTTGTAGGTGCTATTTTGGATGGACTTTAAGAGGATCTAATGGTTGATTCAAGGTGAGATTGGAGCTTAAAAATCATGGAGACAAGAGGCTAGAAGCATAGGGAAGAGATGAGGATCAAAG